>WHPX01000402.1:0-309555 GCA_011057435.1 Actinia equina | reverse complement strand
AGTTCATTATTACCCGAGCTCCAATTACCGGTGTCGATGTGCTATGCATAGCCAATTGTTGTGTGTTCCATGCACTAAATATTCAATGCTCAATATTTTCATGGGCTCTAAACTTCAAATCATGCGAAAACATTTAGGTTTACGTCTAGTCAGCTGAGTTTTATAATAAACCCATTAAAATTTGACATTTTACATATCTGAAAATGGGAAAATATCATAGATATAACTTTGAAAATTGGTGAATTTTTTCATTAAAAATATTTTGACTCACCTTAATTTTTTCCATTCTAGCGATTCTAGAAAAGGAATGTTTAATATTGAAAAAAGAAAACAGGCTACAGGCTGTCTGTGTTTGGAATCACAACACCCTCTGGGTATTTTCAAGATGGCTGACCTCTTGTTTCTACCCTTTAAGTATTAAGATCCCCTCTCTATTCCTCACTGAGAAAACCATTTGTTAAATCACCCCAGTTCAATCATGCTGTTGAAAGCACATCAAAATGTGTCACTTCCCCGTTTAGTGCCCCACTAACCCCCACGTTAGGGGGTGGGGGTTGCAATTATTGACTATTGCATTATTTAGAATAATTAGAATTTACTTACAGTAAACACTTGAAACTGAAGCAAACAACAGTGAGTTTCACTATGCTTGAAACAGTCATTAGTGTGAGGTAAAAAAAATGATAATAATAATAATAATAGTAATAATAACAACAATACTAATAATAATGCAATAATAATAAATAATCCCAAAACTGCAAATATTAAGTTAGAGGTATACGGAACTTTAAATTTAGCTGGTTGACATTTTACAAACATCTTATTAGTAGTGCCTTTAATGTTAAGGTAGGTTTGGCTGTAATCTTTCAATCGCATACCCAGAACCAGCATTCATCTTGAACAGCACCAAGGAATGAGAGGCTCTGACAGCAGCTGATTTTTTGAGCATTCTGATTGGTCCAGGAAAAAGCAATAAAGAAAGATTCTTTTATGAAATAAAATGGCTTACTGACACAAAAAATGGTGGTTTTTTCAAACACTATTTTTGCCTGGATTGAACTTTGGATTTGCTTAAAATAACAGCCCATCTCTCTGGCAATTGTGGTGATATTTAAACCTCAAAAAACATGTTCACAAACTTAAATGAAATAGCACATAGAATCACGCAGAAGACAAAGATCAAACCCAAACAATAGCTATAGCTATATCCTGCCAGTTCGAACTTTGTTCCGTCACAGCCAGAGCCTCTCCTTTCTCAATGCTTTTGACCAAGAGGAACCTGGGCTGTGGGTATGAGATTTTGTACATTATTTTGCTGTTAAAATATTTCAACATTTTGCTGCTTTGTGACAATTGATGTCATAAACGGATGTCATAATATTTTCAGATAAGAAGGAGAATTTATGTTTGGTAAGGACTTACACTATGTACATAACTTTCCTTATGTTCACAATCTCCCTTTAAAATATGTTCTGCAATCCCGCTTATTAGGAGTAATATACAATCCCCTACCCCTCCCCACTTATTTCTTTTTTGTATTCTTTTATTTCTTCTAGTCAAACTTTGTATTAACAGCAGATGGAGAGAAGACTCTATCATCTTACAAAGGGAGTACGGCCATGAAGTATGGGGTCCCTGTGGTACATGTGGACTTTATTGCTGACTGTGTCTTTGCAGGAATGTACCTGGACCCAACACCTCATGTGGTTGGTAATAGTGTCCAGGAAAAGGAATTCAGTTCTGGAAAAATTTCAGCTGGTAAATGTTTTAATACTTCATTTAATGGTGAAGCGCAAGGGTTAGTACATCCCAGTAATAGGCCTGGCCTTGGTGCATTGTTTTCCCATATAAGACCACATTTCATTCCCAAGAGTGTCATTTCTTTATGCATGAAAAGACACCTGGCCTTGGTGCATTGTTTTCCCTTATTAGACCACATGTCATTCCCAAGAGTGTCATTTCTTTATGCATGAGAAGACACCTGGCCTTGGTGCATTGTTTCCCATATTAGACCACATGTCATTCTCAAGAGTGTCATGAGAAGACACATAAATATGGATATGACTCAAACATTCTTTCCAAAAGAATGGCACAGTCTAAAATGGAAAAACATTATACCTAAGGTAGAAAGGGAGGAGGATGGATGTATGGAAAAGAGAGGGGAGGTTTTAAAAGTACTTGTCTTGCAACACCCTGTATTAATAGCTCCCATCCTCACCCTTCCCCCCTCAGGTGCATGCACATATGCATTATAAATGTACAGGTATATATATTCAACATTTTCTTGGCTAGACTGCTAAAGGTTTTTGTCATTTAACTATAATTTTGCATTTATTATTTTAGGTAAGAAAACAAATCAATCTTTAGATAACAAGAAAAAGCAAGGAAATAAAATCATCAAGGTTGATTTGAACAATATAAGGTAACAATAAATTCATGAAATGTCTTGTTGATATTTCTTTTCCATGAGTCTGTGAGAAGGGAAATGGAATTGTCGAGAGAGGCTAAATCACTGATCAATAGAGGTCTTTTATAAAAGTAAAAGGAATTAGCTTGTGCTACCATCTTGCCATCTCTATGGAAGGAATGACCAGCATCAACATCACGATTAGCTTGTGCTGCCATCTCTATGGAAGGAATGACCAGCATCAACATCAGGATTAGCTTGTGCTGCCATCTCTATGGAAGAAATGACCAGCATCAACATCAAGATTAGCTTGTGCTGCCATCTCTATGGAAGGAATGACCAGCATCAACATCAAGATTAGCTTGTGCTTCCATCTCTATGGAAGGAATGACCAGCATCAACATCAAGATTAGCTTGTGCTTCAATCTCTATGTAAGGAATGACCAGCATCAACATCAAGATTAGCTTGTGCTGCCATCTCTATGGAAGGAATGACCAGCATCAACATCAGGATTAGCTTGTGCTGCCATCTCTATGGAAGGAATGACTAGCAACAACATCAGGATTAGCTTGGGAAATCTCACGATATCAAGTAACAGTTGAATCTTGGTAACTTGAACCTCCTATGGAAATGAAAAAAGTTTAAGTTATCGGGAGATAAATTACCATGTTTATTAAAAGAAACATAAAACTCTTAGAGTGAAGTATGAGTTTGGTAGTTCAAGATTGAGGACTTGAGCTTACCAAGAGTAAAATTATTACAGTAAAAGTATATATGGCGTTATAATTCCCATTGCAACTTAATAGGTACTCCAACAGAGCACAGTGTTAATAATTAATTTTACTCCTCTAGTGTACTGTAAACCTTACAACAAACATGTTGTAGGTAAAGGAGCTGGCTATCTTTGATATTCATAGATTACATAGATGTAAGAAGCAAAAGTCTTGACTGCAGCTAGTTGGTGCTGTTACAGTAAAATTACATTAGTTTACAACTATATAATCTATATAATCTATTTGGTTTATTTAGATTGGTTGCTGATGGGATAGTCACATAAATCAATCACTGTATTGTCATTTTTCAATCACAAATACCGTATAAAAGGTGTTCTTCTTAATAACTTTTTCCATAGCATGTGGGTGTATAAGGATCCAAATGGACCTTACTTTCCCGAGAAAGATTACAAGATTGCAAAAGACATGATATTGAAAGTAAGTGGTAATTAATGGCGACTCAACTAAAAACATAAGCTTGAGCAGATCCAGGAATTTTTCTAGGAGGGATTGCACCATTCAGGATTTTTTTTAGGAAGCAGTGTGCATTTGGCTTACAAACTCAAACACTAACAATGCAGTAGGTATCAGGTCATTTAAGGGGGGTGCACTCCCCCTCCACCCCTCCCCTAGATCTGCCCCTGCTAAGAAAGGTAATTTATAGTTTACTTAATTGAAATTTTGGCTTAATTCTGTCAATCATTAATTTCCAGTGGCATGATCGGTAATAACAATATTTGTGTGATGGAAGCTGAGACATAACTATGACAATTAACATTAAAAAAGCTCTAGATTATTTTGAGTCTGCAGGCTAAAATGTTGACATTTTGTGTAGAAAACTGATGCAAATGGTATAATCACACAATTCTTTGCCATGGAGCTTCATGTTGTTCCATCAAGTTTCCCATGTGAAAGCCCAAGGTACCGGACATTCACCCATCATGGCAGTCTAAACCTACTGAAGGTAGGTTTCCAACATAAAGATTACTAGACAGTCACAATATTAGGTATTTAGTATTAATAATGGAAGTTAGGTTTCAGGGATACCGATTAAGAGGGTGTCTCTGTAACAGCGTGCCACTCGATCTGGGCTCGAAAAATAGATTTTTTTTATATTCCTACCATCGAAAGTACTATCTATCCTCACTACAAAATTGCAGTTAGAATTGTTCTAAATTCTATTTTCAAGCCGCTATGCGAATTTTGTCCATCGACCCCAAATCAGTGAAAGACGCCGATTTTCGAGGTCGGCCGATAGCTACTTTCAAAGTCTGTTTTCTCGGATTTTTCTGCACATGAAAGCTAATTTTTCTATTCAGAACTTTAGTCTGGTGTAACTTCTGCATAAAAACAGCGATAGTTTTTTTTGGAATGCGCGAATTCTGATAAATAATCCTAACTGATCGAGACTACTGAAGACGTGACATGGAAAGCTAAGATTATGAGACCTCGAATATTGCGAATTTCTCATTTGTGGCACCTAACCCAGTCCTAAAACATCATTCAACCTTGAGATAAGAAGCTATTTTCTAGATCTGTGCAATAAAATTTGCGGCACATTGCGTTTCTACGAAATGAGCTAAGTTTCAAATTGTTCTATTTTCAGTTATTTCCTTCCGTGACACGACAGGCCGTTGAGTCTGTGACGGCTACTTCTTTGCACATTATCCTCAATACCATTACCTAAAATATAATATGATGAATTAAAAACCTTAATTTTACGATATTTGTTTCATTACAAAAGATTTCAATGATCTACGGCTTTATTTAATAGTGTTTTTATAAGCTGTTTTGAAATTTCAATTTTTAGTGCAGTTTTTTTTATTTGCATATCTCGAGGTCGGGAGGTCAATCGTTATTTGTTTATTTAAAGTGCATATGACACGAAAATAAATTGATGTTAACTTAAATGTGTAGTTTATTGGCATCTAACTATCAAATGAAGCCCAAAAGAATATGCCTTTTGTTGTTATTTTATACGAATTACAATTTATATTTAGTGCGTTACTACCCAATCTAGAGTATGTGTCAACAAGATGACGTCACAAATTGGGCTTAATTTTCTCAAATATCTCAAGAAATGAGCTTTTAAAACAAATTTTATTACCATATATTTATGATTACTAACAAACTGTACATTTTAAACGGTGATGAAATTGTTTCGTGTCATATACACTTTAATAATAGCAAATTTAGTAAAGAAATCCTCGCGCTTACTACTTCTATTACTGAGAAGTGTTCTTGTTTGTAGCGCTGAATATTTCTAACGTACATATTATTGATATCATTGTCAGTCATTTATCAGTCTCAACGTTTATATTTCCTTTAATATAAATTATCCATCATTTTCACTTGTGAAAAGGTATTTAGTCCTTCCGATATTTTCGAGCTGCACATACTATCTTTTTTTTTCGAAAAATACTTTGCAGTCTTGACTGTTCTTCGGCTGAGACGACAATTTTTGCAACAGGTACAAACAAACTACAGAACGAGTGATTGTGAAAATTATGATCATACAGAAGTGGGGGTTGCGGGCACTGGATCCTCCAATAATTTTGAAGATATAGAGCTACTCTGTAGATATGCTTCAAATAAACCATTATTATCATTAGTATTATTATTATCATTATTATCATCATCATCATTTATCATCATCATTATTATTACAACAGCAAATTCTTTGGTTACCTACATGCGTTCGCAGCTGATATTATTTTCAAGGCGATTTTAAAACAGTCAATCAGTACAGGGCTATTTTGATGTATATACACATATTGCTGTGGTCCAGATAATAGAGATTTAATTAAGCTTAGAGTCATAAAGAAAAGAAATATGACCCAAATAATACATTTCTCCAAGCTAAAATACATACATAAACTACTATTAGCTATTTTTCTCTTTTTTGTCTTTCCTTTTCTCATTCTTCCTTTCACTTTCATTTTTTCCTACTTTTTATTCTTTGATTTCATATTGATATAACTACATACTCTTAACTATATAATAATATAACGTAGTGACTAACCTTATCATGACTTACATACTTACTCACTCATTTTCTTTCTTTCTTTTCCTTCATTCCTTCCTTTCTTCGTTTCCTTCTTTCTTTCTTCGTTTCCTTCTTTCTTTCTTCGTTTCCTTCTTTCTTTTTCTTTTTCAATTAATTAAACCCTCTTAAGCTTCCACAAGTTATTTTTTTGATGCCTTCTTTAAAGCTGCAAAGGCTAAAATCCATTTTTTACAGGAAAGAACTAACTAGAAGATATAAACGCCGATCTTCTTGGTGCAAGTGAATGCAACAAGTTAAGGACAGGCATGGCAATTTCATTTCTGAAATCATGTTCATAAATAATTCATAGTACAATATTTCATAATAAACGTCATTTGTTTATTTATGTATTTTATATTTATTTTTTTGCCTGAGTCCTTAATAGAGACGTTCTAGTCTAATAGCGCAGCGCAACCGTGACGTCATAAGAACGAAGACAAAGGCGAAATTCGGACAAACAAACTTACAAGTTCACTTTCAGCAGATAATTTTCACAGCCGATCGCAGTTGATCTTAGTTTACAGTAGGTTATTATTGTAATTTTAAGTAAAAATAATAAAATAGGTTCGTATAATCCTCGTAGCGGGTAAACAGAATGCAATGTTTGTCCGAATCTTTAAGCTATTTTTAGAATCAGCGCGCTGCGCTATTCCCTGGTATTTAGTACAAAGATTCAGATTCAGAGGGGGGGGGGGGTTGGGCTGGTGCAAATGGGGAGGGGGCCATACCTTTTTGTTCAACCAAAATCGAGGGGCTGCATGAAATTATGCAGACATTTTTGGGGGTCATGCGTTTTTAGTCACCTATTTCAGGTTTGATATAGTGTATAAAGCTATTTAGTTTACATTTTCATAGCAAATTTAAAGCATAGAATCTCGTGAATCTGAGAATGCTATGGAAAACACAGGTATCAGACACAAGCTAGTGGAGAAGGGAAAGGGTTTTCGGTGGGTAAAATGTTAAGGAGTACGAAAGGGTGTTTATAGAGCAGCCCACCCCTCCCTCTAATAAATGACCGTTCCCTAACGCGGACCAATACATCCTTTACTTACAATGATATGAATAATATGTAACCTTTAACTAAAAACTAGAAATATTCAGCTCTACAGGCAAGAACACTTCTCAGTTTTGGATCGTTTTTAGCGTATTTCTAGATAAAGCAAAGATTTCTTTACTATAATTAAATAAACAAATAACAATTGACCTCCCGACCTCGAGATATGCAAATAAAGAAAATACACTAAAAATTGAAATTTCAAAATAGCTTATAGAAACACTATTAAATAAAGCCGTAGATCATTGAAATCTTTTGTAATGAAACAAATACCGTAAAATTAAGGTTTTTAATTCATCATATTATATTTTAGGTAATGGTATTGAGGATAATGTGCAAAGAAGTAGCCGTCACAGACTCAACGGCCTGTCGTGTCACGGAAGGAAATAACTGAAAATAGAACAATTTGAAACTTAGCTCATTTCGTAGAAACGCAATGTGCCGCAAATTTTATTGCACAGATCTAGAAAATAGCTTCTTATCTCAAGGTTGAATGATGTTTTAGGACTGGGTTAGGTGCCACAAATGAGAAATTCGCAATATTCGAGGTCTCATAATCTTAGCTTTCCATGTCACGTCTTCAGTAGTCTCGATCAGTTAGGATTATTTATCAGAATTCGCGCATTCCAAAAAAAACTATCGCTGTTTTTATGCAGAAGTTACACCAGACTAAAGTTCTGAATAGAAAAATTAGCTTTCATGTGCAGAAAAATCCGAGAAAACAGACTTTGAAAGTAGCTATCGGCCGACCTCGAAAATCGGCGTCTTTCACTGATTTGGGGTCGATGGACAAAATTCGCATAGCGGCTGGAAAAAAGAATTTAGAACGATTCTAACTGCAATTTTGTAGTGAGGATAGATAGTACTTTCGATGGTAGGAATATAAAAAAATCTATTTTTCGAGCCCAGATCGAGTGGCACGCTGTTACAGAGACACCCTCTTAAATGTCTTTGGTTGTCAGCAACTTGTTGATCATCCATTCTTGTTGAATAGACCTATCTTCCTATGCAAATTGCCCATTTCAGATCACATGTCATTCCCTTTAGAATTGTTCTTTTATGATGAACAAATGTTAAAATATTTACACCTGAAAGAATTAACTCTGAAATGTGCACAACAAACAACAATGGTAAAGAGGTCTATTAAGTTTGGAATGAAAGGATGTGGTGGTGTGGTATGAAAGGATGCGGTTGATAATCTTCTCACCAATTATTTTCTCCATGATCCTGTAATATCTGATCACTTGGCTGTTCATTGTTTGCTGTCTGTCGTCAAGCCTGCTGCTAAATCCGGTACTGTGTCGTACCGCAACATCCGTTCTATTGATTTTGACGCTTTTCGTCATGATATTGCTGATTCGTCGTTATGTAAATCTCCTGTAGCTGATTTATCTGGTTTATGTCTTCAATATGATTCTTTGCTGTCCAATATTCTTAATAAACATGCTCCACTTCGTACTAAAACCATATCGTCTCGTCCACGTGCACCCTGGTACAATGACGTAATCCGTGTAAACAAAACAAAAAGACGAAGACTTGAAAGACGCTGGCGTAAAACTAATCTGTCTGTTGACCGTGAACTTTATGTCGCTCAATGTAATGTCGTTAAAGAACTGATTTTTTCCTCCAAGATGTCTTATTACTCTAAAATTATCGATGACTCTGACTGTGACAATAAAATACTATTCTCTAACTGTTGATAAACTTCTCCATCGCTCTGCTGAACCACAACTTCGCCTGAAGTTCTGGCAAATATGTTTGTGAATTTGTACGACGATAAAATTACGAACATCAGAGATGAGTTGTCATCCCGAATCCCCTCTGATCCTGATGTCTTTGATGAGCTTGCTCTGCCGTCTCAAAATTGTACTCTTGATTCTTTTTTGCCTGTGTCTGCTGAAGATTTATCCGCAATGTGTAAGAAGCTGTTGTCCAAGTCGTGTAGCCTCGATCCCATTCCTGCTGACCTATTACGTCATAATCTTTGTTTGTTGTTGCCCGTAATCTGTAACATTGTCAATCAATCGCTCTTATCTGGTACTGTTCCGTTTTGTTTTAAAACTGCAGTTCTTCGTAGCCTGTTAAAAAAACCTTCCCTAAATAAAGAAATTCTTGCCAACTATCGCCCCATTTCAAATTTTAAAATGGTCTCTAAGGTAATAGAGAAGGCTGTTGCAGTGCAACTCGACAACTACTTGTCAGCTAACTCCCTTCACGAGCCATTTCAATCTGGATATAAACGTAATCACAGTTGTGAGTCTGCTCTTCTTCGTGTTTGTAATGACATTCTTCAGTCCCTGGATAAACGTAACTGTGTTGCTATGTTGTTGCTTGATTTGTCTGCCGCCTTTGACACCGTCGACCACACTATTCTCCTACAACGTCTTCGCTCCAAATTTGGCATCTGTGGTTCTGCTCTCCAATGGTTTAAATCTTACCTGTCCGACCGCTACCAATTTGTTTCTGTTGATGGTGTATCCTCCAATTCTCTTCCTCTTAATTGTGGTGTTCCTCAAGGCTCTGTGCTTGGTCCTCTTCTTTATATTCTGTATACGTCTCCAGTTGCTGATATCCTTCGAAAGCACAAGATGTCTTTCCACCTGTATACTGATGATTCACAAATTTACATCCCTTTCTCCTGTAATGATGACCTGTCTTTTAAAGGAACTATGAAGTACATCAATGATTGCTTATCTGAAATTGATTCTTGGATGACCCTCAATAAGTTGAAATTAAACAAGAGAAAAACAGAATTTCTCATCTTCTCTTCTTTGAACAATCCTCAACACTGTAGTCAAAATCTTCTTTTTGGTCCTGCACTGGCTTCCTATTGAATATCAAATAAAGTTTAAATTCTCCTACTAACCTTCAAAGCTCTATATGGCTTTGCTCCTATGTACATTCAAGAATTAATAAATAGATATTGTCCTGCTCGTAATCTCTGTTCGTCATCTCAAGTATTGCTGTCTGTAAAACCGTATAATCTAAAGTGTTATGGTTATCGTTCATTCACTGTTGCCGCTCCTGTGTTGTGGAACTCTCTGCCTAATCCTATGAGGAACAATACCTCTCTTGAATCTTTTAAAACTGAACTTAAGACTTATTTATTTAAACTTGCTTATGATTTGTAATCTATGTTTGTATCGTATTTATTAATTATTTTTTATAGCGCCTAGAACCGGCTTGTATAGGCGCTTACAAGCCTCTTTATTTTATTATTATTATTATAAGAGGATGCAGTGAGGGATGAGAGGATGGGGTTGGGTATGATAGGATGCAGTGGCGGATGAGAGGATGTGGTGTACGATGTGAATATGGGGTGGGGGACGAGAGGATGAGGTGCGGGGTGATAGGATGGGGTTGGGATTGAGAGGGTGTGGTGTACGATGTGAAGATGGGGTGGGGGATGAGAGGATGGGGTGGGGGATGTGTTGGGGCATGTGAGGATGTGATGGGGGATGGTAGGATGTGGGGATGAGAGGATAACGTGGGGGATGAGATGATGATTTGGGAGATGAGAGGATGGAGTGGGGGATGAGAGGATGGGTCGTGGGATGAGAGGGTGTAGGATGTGAGGAACAAATACCCTCAAGAGCACAAGAACAGCCAAACAGTTCCTAATCACAGGCCAAATTAGTTTTAGCTCATTCATTAGTCACATCTCATTTCTGGCTAAACGTTATTGGTTAAAATGACCCTGGCAAGGCAAAGATTTGACTGGACAAATCTCAGTTCTGGCTTGACATTGTCTGAGGTCGGGCCACCATTTTAAAGTGCCACTCCAACTTGTACTATTTAAACACTGTTTACTGTATTAAGGTTGTGCTAATTAGGAGGTTGCATGATGACATCTTATTCTCAACTCGCAGTTTATTTCAACATAGATCTCTGACAGAAAGTATTTGATAAATGTCATTCAAACTTTCCAGTTTGCTTAAATTCAAAGTTTGGAACATGATAATGCGCAAACCAAGGTTGCTATGATATCTTATCGACTGGTGTCCAGTCTAGTGTCCAGCTTTTCACACTCTTCTGAGAGACCAGTTGAGCCAAGACTCGTCTATTTATATTATCATAGGAACAATTAGAGTTTTTATTATATTTAAATATATAGCAATCTTATATTTTTTATTATATAGCACTTAAATGTTTTGTATATTTAGTATTTTTCAAATTCATTTACTAGAGTACTGTCTCTTATTATAATTATTTTATTGCCTGTAATGTGCATTCGATCATTTTCAGGTATCTTGCACAATATAAGTTATTAGATTATGATTAATAATTATTATTACAAAATCCAAATAGACAATATTTTTACCATTCATCTTTTGGTTCTTCATGCAAAGGGGCATGACCAAAGGCTTTCTCTATTAATTCTCACTGGGTATTTTTACTCCCTTCACAATATTTTACGTGCTAAATTTCAATTTGTCATATTATATGTTGCTGTAAGTAAGTTGAGTGTATAAACATTTCATGATCTATACACATTCTTTGTTTATTTGAAGCGTAATGACAAAGATGACCAGATCTTCAAGGAATGCTACTACTCTTTTACTGCTGAGGAGGCCATGGGGATATATGTAGCTTTACATGACAAAATCAGCAGCCCCCCCTACAGCTTTGAAAGAGAGTGGTCATGCTTGTCCTACAAAATTGGTTCAGACAAGATGAAGGAAGTAAGTATAAACTCTTTCATGTACTATTTAAGAAATCACTTATAGATTTCCATTGTCTGGGTTCGTTCCCTGCCAAGGGCATTTGATATTTATTCTCTTTTTCTCTCTATTCATTACACCGAGTGCATAATTATTTATTACTACTATACTATGTCTATCCTTTGCTCACATATTTACGGTGTTCAACTTACCTATAGAGAAAGAACATAGCTCTGGGATCCTCCGAGTACCCCACACCACATGGGTTTATCGTACAACCTTAACCTTATAGCTATGACCTTAATGTGTTCAACAATATACTTAATATATTTTTACAGCAATGCATAGAGGTACAGGAAACAACCAATGATGGTGTTCCACCAATCCTAGAGGTGACCAGTTTAGTTGACTACCTCTGGAAAGAGGCTGTAGGGTGTCTATCGGAAACTTTAGCCGTACCTGTTGAAAGCTTGAAACTACAGACAGTACAAGAAGCAGAAGCAGTGCTGGTGTCAATGAAGGAATGTATGGATAGGAAAAATCATGATGGACAAGAAATGAGGGAACTATGGAAGGAGTTTGTCAGCTCATACCACATGAAGAAGAAGAGGTTGTCTTTGAGAAAAGCTTGATTGCTGAAAAACAGAACCTGTGTCAGGTATGAATGATTGGGCGATAGATGAATGAGTGCCTGGATAGAGGAGTCGATGGATAATTGGATTTGTGAAGGGATTAATGGAGACGTATAAGTGAATGAATGGGTAACAGGATGGATGGATGGATTTTGATTTTTCAGGAACTTGTTGTATCACAATGTGAGACTTTCACAGGCTCTAGCTAGTAAGTGAAATTTTAAATTGAATTTGAAGAAAAAGAGAAAGAAAGAAAGAAAAAAGTACTGATAAATAAAAAATTGCAAATTAGTATTAAAAATAATTAAAATTCGAAAATAACCTGGTGAAGCTCTAGAAATTATAATTAAGATAAATAATTATATCATGCATTAAAAAGTTAACAGTAATGATGAAAAGGTAAATTATACACCTTTTTCATGGTGTATAATTTACCTTTTCATCATTACTGTTTTATTAGAAACACTGACGCAGCTCAAACTAGTTTTTAGCTAGTTACATCTTCTCATTGAAAAGTTAAGTGAGAAAAAATAAAATGGTTAAATTGCATACCAGGCAAAATAACGAAAATAATTATTATCATTATTTATTTTTAATCTCTGTATATATAGCTGATAAGAGACATCGTGACAGTCAGTGAATCAACCAACATGTCCAAAATCAGCAGCCAGATTGCTAAGTACAGAGCCTTACAGTGCCATATTGAACACTTGGATGAGGGAGAAGAGGAGTTTGAGAAGATTAAAAAGTCTGTGATGTCAAACCTGACTGATGGGTAAGGTTTGAAAGATGAAATATAAAGAGGAATCATTTATGATCAGTTTTCATAAGAGTGGGAAAGGATACTTAACTATAGGTACATATGGTATTCATGTCAGTATCCATCAGTCAAAAACCCAAGTTCAAATCACATGAATGAATTGATTATTGGACAAGTGGACTCTAAATCACTATGATATGCATATTTTGAGATAGCAAACATGGTAAGCATGGCTAAAGAAAGACATTTTAGCTATCCTTGTAATACCAAATGCAATCTTTATTATTGCTATAACCCAGTGCAATGTCAGATGTGAGTACAATGGGTAAAAATGTATATTATTGTCTAGCTTTTGATGTGGAAACCTGAACATAATCACAATACTTTTAACCAAGAACATAAATTTATATAAATGTTTTTAAATCCAACTTTACCACTTTGAGGTGGGCAGAAAGCCTTACTGGTCTACAGCCCAATCACAAGGCAACCAATAGATCAAATTAGAATGTGGAAGCTGATTTTTGTTGAGAGAGGAAAACCAGAGAACCTGGAGAAAAACCCTTGAAGCACTCCTTTGACAACCAACAAACAAGTTTACTCACATTAAACTACGCTGAGCCTGGTGGGGTTCCATCGCGGGTCTCATTGGCAAGAGGCATGCAAACCTACCATTACAGCACGAGTACTTCCCTTAGATTATGCCCATATTTACCAATTTAGTAGTTTACCAATTTTTTTATGAGTAGACTTGCTTGCTGCTCATGAAATGTTTCCTTGGGCAATATTATCAAATTTTTTTTTTTTCTCTTTTTCCAGCTCAAGGGACTTTAGACTTTTGAATATTTTTTCCCTTGATCGCCCAGTGGAGGAAAGTAACTTCACCCATCACCTTGACAACAAGAAACATCTTTATCATGCATCAAGAGTAAGGAATTGAATTGAGAGATTATGTATCCATTAATGTAATTATCTTCTGTTGTCTTAAGACACATTCTCACATACCACTATTTTTGACATAATTATATTAGTTATTAGGTTTATGTATACCCGTTCCCAATATGGCCCACTTTCACTCACACACACTACCACTACATTCATTATTTTATGGCTACAACTCTCAACTCACTTGCTGATTTTTATTGAGTAAGGAGAATCTGGAGAAACCCCTTTAAGAACTTTTTGCATCCACAGTCAAACAACTATTATTTTTATCACTACCGCACCATTTCCCTTTTGACCAATGTTGATAAGTTGTTACACAGTTGACCCTCAGTTGACTTTAAACATAAAAATAATGTTTTTCAGGTCAGTAATTTTGTGGGAATCCTTTCAAGGTAAGTAGCTTCGGTTCTAATTCTTTAAAATGTTGTATTGAATGTATAATAATATCATGAGACTGTGTTGTTTTTTCTCATAGAGGTCTTCTCCTTCCCAAGATTGTTGTAGATGATTTTGGTGGCAAAAGATCAGATCCTGGAATGCTTGGCAGTGGTATCTACTTTGGAAGTTCAGCAAGGTACCATTTTATGATAAAATACCACTGTTGTTGAAACTGGAAGATTGAAAAGAATGGTGGCGATGATGATGGTGATTGTGGTAATTCATGATAGTATAACAGTGATGATGATAGTAATGATGGTGATGATAGTAATGATGATGATGATAGCAATGATGATGGTGATAGTAATGATGATGACGATGGTAATGATGATGATGATGGTAATGATGATGATGATGGTAATGGTGATGATGATAGGAATGATGATGATAGGAATGATGATGATGATAGTAATGATGGTGATGATAGTAATGATGATAATGATAGTAATGATGATGATAGTAATGATGATGATGATGGTAATGATGATGATGATAGTGTTGAGGATTATTTAATGATGATGGTGGTGGGTAATGCTGTATTTATGAAAGTATTTGATGAGTTATACACAAATTGTCATATAGAATTGATAATTTGTAGAGTTTTTGCACCGTGATGGCAGCCATGACAGGAGGCACAACAATGGAGTCAGTCGTACTCCCCTGGGAAACTAAATCCTTTCTCATGTAAGATTCAATTGTTCCTGTCTCCTGTTATGGCTGCCATCACGTGATCAAATTAGCAGGTTAAGACTTTCAGATATATATAAACACCATGATGACATTAGCTTACGCAACTTTAACAGCATTAGAGAAGAGGATAAGCATAAATTTAGAAAGCTTTTGCCACCTGCGTTTGACCGCCACCCGGTTAGCTCAGTTGGTAAGAGCGTCGGTCTGTTGTGCGGGAGGTCGTGGTTCAAGCCTCGGCCGGACCAACACTCAGGGTCTTAAAATAACTGAGGAGAAGGTGCTGCCTTCGTAATTACATCTGCAAATGGTTAGACCTTCACGTGGCACGGATGATCATGTTAATGGCGGTCCCGTCCCTAATTAACTAGAGACGTTAAAAAGGACCACGAGTTTATCAGTTGAATTACTGTCAAGTGTTATCCTCTATAAAAAAGTTATTATTTATTATTTATTGTTATTATTATTTATCTTGTTACAAGCTGAGACATGCCCACACGTACGATACAAATAGACTGATTTTATCTTATCTTTGTGTATTCCTGTAAATAGTTCTTAAATGGCTTTTACCTTTTACTATCAGTTATTTTTGGTTATATATCGTATAGATTAATATCCCGTAAGTTTTTTTAAATAATTGATTATTATTTGGATTCTAAATGTAATACGCAATTGAGTCTGTAAGGCTACAATGTATTTTAGTAGGCTATCTATCTATAAATCTATATCAGTTCATAAAGGTCTTATGGCTTTATATATGCTATCTTCAGCACCAGTGCAAAGTACTCAGCACGTGGTTCCATGGGCTCCAGATTCATGCTCATCAATGAAGTAGCTTTAGGTAGAACCAAGGTAGGTTACTATCCCTCACTAACCCACACAAGTTGTCACTCTGTGTAAATATAACAGAGGTGCAAATACTTTGAGGCTAATACCTCTCCTCATAATTCTATTTCATATGTGTGTTGTTTTTTTTGTTGTTGTTGTTTGGGGGGGGGGGGGGGTAGAGATACAGATACTTCGAAAAAGGACTAACAGCTGCTCCAGAAGGTTATCACAGTACTCATGGTGTTGCAGAATCCAACCAAGAGGCATCAGATTTCAAGGTATAACTTAAAGTGAGAAGCTTTATTTCAATGACTCATGTCGCATGGCTCTCAACCTTTAAAACCAGTTATCAAACTCATAAATAATTCATGAGGAAAACACAATAGAAATCACGACCATGAAGGAGGTTTTATATCTGATATAGATTCGTCTTCATTTGCATAAACTTGAACTTGGATTTTCTTGGCCAGATTCACTTCAATTTTGAAAATTTTAGTGAAACACAAAGGAACTAACCTAGACGTTTGATAAACAATCTACAGTATGAGTGGCCGTGTTGTAAGTATATCGGATACAACACGGCCACTCATACTGTATGTATTATTTAAGAAAGTACATTTAAAGAAATAGAAATATAATATAAAATAAATGGGAATTAACAGTGGTTCTAGAGTGGCTCTTCTTCCATTGGATTCCAGTTGGAGTTTAGAAGTTAATATTTATGGAGGGAGAACCTAGAGAAAAAACTTTGAAGTACAGGTGAGAACCAATTTTACTCACATAAGACGCTGAGTTCGGGAATGGACATAGGTCGGCTTGGTGAGAGACGAGCCCTCACAACCTGTACTTCTCTACATTTAGTAATGTTGTCTGTAATGTTGACAGGATGATGAATTTGTTATCTACAACACTAACCAGCAAAGAATGAGGTAAGTTTTAAGGTAGGTTTGTTTAATATCTTAAGGGGGTCTTGCCTATAACAGACTCGGGTGCTATGGTTGGATTTAAATGTTCAAAAAGGGTTTCTTAACTTTTAAAACCTCAATCAGTATTATCTAAAACCAAATGCTGACGGGTCATTTTCAAAGTGCAATGATGTCATTACTAGTACTTAACCTATGACATCATATTTCGTCTCAGTTAAACCCAAAATATATCTGGTCTGATCTAAGTCAAAGCATGAATAACTCAGTGTGACTCTCCGCGGTCACACTGGAGCTTAAATGCTGGCTAAATAAATAACACATGTTTGTTTAACCTGTTCTATACAGAAATGCATGTGTGACCGACCTTTACCTCGATTATGAGATTTCATGTAATCCGAGGCGAAAACAAATAAAACTACAAAAGTTCCGAAGCTTAAGTTAAGACTAGTTCTTAGGAGGTTAGAAACGAGCTAAGTAAGCACTTTAATGAAGGAATAACATCTTGGCCAATGAGCGAAGAGTAGTTTGTTCATCTGATCACTACTCACTTTTCGGCACTTTCCCGCGTTTTTTACCTGAAGCTTAAACGTTATCATGGCGGCTAACAACAACAACAACTACAATGATTTTGATCTTCGATTTCCCCAGACTCAAGCTCAGTTCCAGCAATTTTTAAATCAGCCAGCAATGAGCAACAATCGGCAATTTGATCCCTACTACACCTTTCAACCATGGAACTCTGGAGGTGCTTTTCAATTTATACCTGATACTACACGCAACTCTGTGTCTCCTGCTCCTAGCCGTTCTTCGTCAGAATGCAGCCGCATCAGTGGCGAAGACGATGCGAGCGAGAAGCAAGAAAGTGCGAAAAAGTTGAGGTGGTCTGAAGAACAAACCAGAGTGTTGCTGGAGGAATGGAAGGAGAGGATCGATCAAGTAGAAAGTGCCCAAAGCAACGATGCATGGAAAGGAATTGTGAGCGAGGTAAATAAAGGTGGCCCGCAGAAAACCCTCAAGCAATGCAAGGACAAGCTAAAGAACTTGAAACAAGCCTACAAAGAGGCAAAAGCAAAGAACAAAAAAACCGGAGAGTCTCCTCAAAGAAGCCCCTTTTATGACGAGTTAGACGAGGTGCTTGGTACAAGAGCAGTGATCACAATGCCAGGGGTAAAGCATGTTGGTGTAAGCGAGTACGATCTATCTGGTCGTGGATCCCCTACTTCTGACGTTGAAGAGAAGGAAAGTGGTGCTGAAGAGGCAGCAAGTGAACAGGAAACTACCGTAAAAAAAGGAAAAGCGAAGAGGAAAACAGAAGACGATAAAGGTAACGGGCAAAGGCAGAAGAAAAAGCGCGCCAAAATAGATTCCTCCATGAACTTTGTCGACATCACAGAAAAATTTCTAGATGCTCAAAACCAGCAGATGGAAATGCTCAACAGAGGCCAGGAACGCACAGAGAATTTGCTTATTAAGCTGGAGATGGATCAGCGCAAAGCTGATGAGGAAAATCGAGCAAGGGACAGGGAATTTTTGTTAAAAATGGCCGAACTGCTAGCTAAGAAATAGGTGGATGTTTAATGATTAATATTTTAGAATATTAACTGGTGCATTTCAGAACGTTTTACTCTATCATTTTCCCCCCAGCTGATTTGTATTTAGTTAGCTGAATTCACGAAGATAAATGCACAGTATCATTATATCAAACGTTAAGGCTGAAGTTTGTAATATTAATTTTCTACTCAAATGTATTGAAGTCAATATAAGCTACATATCAACATGGAAAAACTTAAACATTTATTAATAAAGGCAATTGTTGTTTTGTTCCTGAATGTGGTCTTGACTAATGAATGGCTGTGCGTATAACTCGGCTATTAGCCGCAGCAATGTTCAGGTGCGGTCTAGCTCTGGCATATCGGCGTTCCAACATGATGGCACGGCGAAGTAACTCTTGATCGTCAAAATAGTCTCCTGATAATTGGCAAAAGTTATGCAATATGCAGCAAGTTAGAATTACGTCTGAAATATTGCAAAACTTTACATCAAGCCTCTTTAGCAAAATACGCCAACGAGCTTTCAGTGATCCAAAAGCTCTCTCGACGACAGAACGGGATGAGGAGAGCTTCACGTTAAATCTACGTTCAACAGGCGTAATGTTGGCGGTTATGCGGTAAGGCTTCATCAACCAAGGCAAAAGTGGATAGGCGCCATCTGCTATGATTAATGGTCTGATGGCACAGTTATTTTTGAGAATTACAGGCTCTTTCAGGATTTCATTGTTCTCTGCCCGTCTAAATATATCAGAACAACGAAGAACACGTGCATCATGCATGCTACCAGGGTATCCTATGGCTGTGTCCAAAAACATCAGATTTTCACCAACAACGGCTTGCAAAATAACACTGTAATTGTGTTCTCTGTCAAAATAATCCACAGGATTGTGATCAACTGGAGCTGTAATAGTAATGTGAGTTCCATCGAGTGCACCCACAACCTGGGGTAATTGGCATGTTGTATACTGCTGAAAACCAGCTATTGCTTTTGATGTTTCCCTCATCGTGGATGGAAACTTGATAAATCTGTTTGCTAATCTATTCAAGGCTAGGCAAAACTCGTTGGTAATTTTAACACAGGTTGATTTTCCAACATCAAAGTGTGCAGCAATTTCTCGGTAGCTACTACCACCTCCAAGTCGCCATAAAGAAATAGCTACACGCTTGCTAACCGGTACAGCTTGTCTGAATCGTGTATTCTCTCGCTCTAGCTCGGGACCGACTAGAGCAACAAGCTCTTCGAAAGTATTTTTTGTCATACGGAAATGTTCTTTCCAGTACATGGTTTGGGAGGCGTTGTTAAGCTGTACTTCGAACCAGCCAATCTGTGGCCGAGGTAAAGTCCAAAATCGCCTCTCATGGCGTCTAGTTAAATTTTGATAACACAGTTGCAGAAATACGAATGCTGCTGTGTTCTGGAATAAACGCTGCCTACGATAAGCAAACTGTTGCTGTAGTACTTGAAATATTCGCCTTCTTGTTTGACGTCTACGCAAACTTTGGTTTTCACGTGAAGTTACAATCGTACGCCAGATAAACAACAAAAGATAAATGTTCATGTCGGGAGCATGAACTGAAATAACCTTACTAATGATTCCCAAAGTTTAGAGGTGATTCCCAAAGTTTATGTTTATTTAACCTATGATAAGACAAGCCATTTATCTAATGTGACCACTTTGTTCTTAATACCGTCTTAAGATTGTTAAGATCATATATCAAAAGAGACCCATCTCAAGCCTATTCAGTGGCCCCAGTGTGACCGCGGTTATAGATAGAAGATATAGCTAGCTAAAAACTAGTGTGAGCTGCGTCGGTGTTTCTAATGAAACAGTAAAATGATAAAAAGGTAAATTATACACCGTGAAAAGATGAAAAAACTTACTGACGTTTCGGACGCTAATCCTTCGTCGGAGTAAAAGAGAAAGAGGTTGTAGAGAGGAGTGTATATAAGATAGAATCCCATGACACTATTCAATCTCGCGCGCTGATTGGCTACCGAGAGTGGGTATTTAGCGTGGAATACCATGGTTTGAAAAGCTGAATACCACGATATATAGGGATCCCGCGAGTTGTTGTTGTCGTTGTTTTCGCATTCAACTCAAAATACATAAATTGTAGCCTTTTAGTCCCAAAAAAACCGTTTTTAAGTCCAATTGACAAGCCAACACCTGAAGTGTGGTATAAAATGTCACCTGTTGGAATAAACTCCTTGTCTAAGATGATGAAGAAGATTGCGGAAATAGCTTCCCTAGAAGGCAAAGTGTACGAATTCGTGTGGTCGTAAAACAGCAATCCAAGCCTTGCGAGAAGGTTTCAACCCGCTTGAAATTTCTGAAATGACTGGCCATGCTAATCCAATGAACGATATCGACTTACATTAGAATTACATTAGAAAAACAACGAAAAAAGTCCCACAAGCTGGTTGGATTTTCTTCTTGCAGTCAAAGTAGTAGTACGGTCTGTACGTCAGTAGTTGAAAGTTCAAGATCACCAGCAAGAAATACTTTGAATGAGATATCTGCCAATGTAGAAGGTCATGAGGCGAACCAAACAAGTAAAGCTGCCCGAAGCCCCTTATAATGGACTTGGGTTGAGTGGAGCAGTAAGTGGACTGTTTACCGGAGTCACATTTAACAACTCACCGGTGAATATTTCCATCAATCTACAGGCTGGTGTCCATCGCTAGCTCTTTCTTCATCCAACACTAACTGAGCTACACAACAATAAAACGAGGTTCAAACGAAAAGAGCAAACGCTCACCTTTGAGCGGAATTCCTATTGGTTGGGAGGATGGCATCAGAATGGTTTCCTTCGTGGGCCAAGGTTTTCTTGAACTCGCACGATTTTTTTCTTTTTTCTTCTTTACATTTGCTCAGATTAAATAGTGTCATGGGATTCAAGGAAAATTCATTGGCTTGACTCGGGAATTCCAAGTTGAATTCACTCGAAAAGGCGATATCGCCTTTCTCGTGAATTCAACTTGGAATTCCCTCGTCAGCCAATGAATTTTCCTATAGAATAAGACAAAAGAAACAAATGAGTAGGCAAGGAACAAAACAAACAATCAAAAGACAAAAGAAAGGGTTAGTTGAAAGTAAAGCGTTCATAAATCCCCGTCGGGACAGAGAGTGCCCAATAGGTGAATAAGCCGCTTTTCTTTGGTCTTGCGACAATCATTGTTGCCGTTAATCAAAGAAAGGCCGAAAACAATGAAGTCAGAAAGAGGATGGTTAGCTAGATTAAAATAGTGGGAAACTGCTTTGGTGGGATCGTTATTGCGAATATCATAAAGACGATTGCAAATTCGATTCACAAGACGGCGGCCAGTCTCGCCCACATACAAAAGATTACAGCGGGTACATTTGACACAGCGTACAACATTAGAAGTGGTACAAACAAAGTGGTCATTGATTTTAACAGTGGATTTAGGACCGACAACAGAAGTGTGAGAAGTTATGTGAGGACAAGTATAACAACGTTTGCGGGAACAGCGAAAAGTACCGGCTTTTTTGTCAGAGGAAAGGACTCCTTTGACCAAGAAAGAACGAAGATTACGATCACTTTTATAAGAAAAAAGAGGGCGGTTGTTGAAAATAGCAGTAGTGCGAGTATCAGAGTCAAGCAGAGAAAAGTTGCGGTTAACAATGGTTTTAATGGAATTATTAATAGGATGATACGTAAGAGTGAAAGGAATGCGATCATTAGAGGGACGAGTGTGAGGAGTGAGAGCGGTGGTACGATCAATAGTAGAAACTTTACGACTGGCGTGATCAATAACATGAGCAGGATAATTACGCTTGAGGAAGAAGGGACGCATCTCAGAACATTTAAAAGAAAAATCAAGATCATCACTACACAAACGACGAAGACGCGAGAACGGAATAGCGTTAAGAGTGTGCTTAGGATGAGAGGACGAGTAGAGTAAATAAGAATGAGAGTCAGTAGGTTTGTAATGGACACTAGTGCTAAGATGGTCGTCATTAACACTAAGCAAGATGTCAAGGAAAGTGACTGATGTTTCACTAACCTACCACGTAAAGCCTAAGGCAGGGTGAAAAGAGTTAACAAAAGAGATGAAAGAATCTAAGTCATTACGTGAACAAGAAGTAGCACCAATACAATCATCAATATATACCGTCCAAAAAACTCAGGCTTAGGTCCAGTATATATTGTTGAAAAACAAAGTTTTCGATATAACCAACAAACAAATTCGCATAACTAGGGCCCATCTTAGTACCCATAGCAACACCGTTTACCGGCCAATGATACCGATTACCGCAAGAAAATCGATTAAGAGTAAGAACAAGTTCAGCAAAGCGTAACAAAGTGGGAGTGCTGGGCTCGAGGACAGGACGAAGATCGAAAAAATGCTGATAGGCACGAAGACCCTCATCATTTGGAATGACAGTATACAAAGATTTGACATAAATAGTAAACAATAGCTTAGAAGAGTTATCAGGAAAGCGAAAATCATTAAAAATACTAAGAGCGTGATTAGTATTGTTAATATTCTTGACTTTCACATCCCCATAATCCTTTGCGTCTTTGGGGGGTAACCAGGGGGTAAAACCCACTTATTTTGCTGAAGGCTGATCAGACAATGTTGAAAATACCTTGTTTGGTATCCAAAGATAAAATGAAGAAGTAAAAAGCAGAAAAAGATAGAAGCTTGAAGACGTTTACGCAAATTTTTAAAAAATTTCGTAAGTCAATACATTTTCTGTAAGACCAAAACTCTTGATGATCTGTACACGCAAAAATAACTGTGAGTAAACTGATAATCAGTATTGTGCAGATAAAAGCAGGTATAGTATAAATTCAATTAAAAAACCTTTCAATTTTGGACAGTTTTTTGATTGGTTACCCCCCAAACGCAAGGCATTATGGGGATGTGAAAGTCGAGAATGAGGTAACGTCTGAACAATAGGCAGCATGAGAGATTCTAGATAGCTAGAGATGAGTTCGGTAGGACAACTACAAGCGGAACAGATAGGACGACCAGGATTGTTAGCTTTGTGAATCTTATAGGAAGAAAGTAGACGTGAGAAGTACGAGGAGTAATAACAAAGAGGTTTTTTACCAGTGGAAGATAAAGAGCCATCAGAAATGAAAGAGTTAACAGTGTCTTTAAGTAATTTTTGATTGTCAGGGGTAAGATCCTTATCCACTTCACAATAAAAATTAGTGTCAGAGAGTTGACGTAAACTGCCTCCTGTTCGTACAGGTCGGAACACCAAACAACAACTGCACCGCCTTTGTCAACGGGCCTGATAACAATGTCAGAACGATCGCGTAATTGACGCAAAGCCAAACACTCGTCCTTAGAAAGATGACTATAAAAGGCGAGTATGTTCAACGTGTATAAGGATCAAAATCAACAAGAGACACAAACTTGTTATGCTTAGTAACACGAGAAGATTGGTACAAACGGCAGTTTAGGGTATGAATGTGATTACGAATAGAGAAAACTAACACTGCCGTACAGACATTAGACAAGTCTCTGAGGCAAGCAACAGTATCAAGAGTGAGGGCATCACGTTTACAACACATACTACGAATAGTAGAACGCATGTCAGAGCGAGAGAAAGTGGAACAAGTAGAAGAAACATCGGAAAAATACTGAGTAGATTTGACGCCAAATTAGAAGCATGAAAATTAACACGAAAACCTAACAGGAACGACTTTAGCATGAAGACAACGACCAATGAAATAGATCTGACTAGCAAAGCGTGTTTTAGCGAGGATAAGGTTAAGAGTTTGAAAGTGAGGTTAGAGCTAATATTAGGAAAAGGAAATAAAAATTGACAGACAGACAGACAAATAGATTCCTTTATTTAAACACGGACGTCTCATCAGTAAAAATACATAAATACAAAAATGCAAACAAAATTGAATACAATGATTTATAAAAGCAGATTTAAATAACTGCTTTCCATGAGTTTGTGAAGTTTAGTCCTAGTTTGTAGTGAAATGCTTTTTGCAACCACACTTGAAGGCCTTTAGAGACGTGGCTGTTCTTAATTCAGTCGGCAAAACATTCCGCAAATTTTCCAACACTGTCCCTCAGAGAATAACTATTAATGCTAGAACTATTTACAAATTTCGCATTAAGATAACCAGGAGCTAAGTTTTGTACTGATTTATAGACCATACCGGTAGCTAAACGCATTTGTTGTTCGGTCTCAAGTTTAGGACTTTCCAAAATGCTATCAGCATCAGAATCATAACTCGAATGTTCAACGATACGAGCAGCACGATTCTGACGCTTTTGAAGCTTGGGGGCCGAAGACTTGTCACAGTTTCCCCAAACCTCGGTACAATAATCAAAATGAGGTTGAATCAGAGAATTCTAAATAATTATTAATCTTTGAAAGGAACAAAACAACAAGGAAAGCTTTAAAGCCCCAATACTGGAAGCACTTTTTTCATAAAGCTTGTCAATTTGTTCTTTCCAAGGGAAGGTTTTGATCAATGACCACACCCAGGTTTTAGTAGAAGGCACCTATTTGAAAGGCGAGCCATTGATCACTGAAAGAACATATTGGCTAATCTAAGTCGGCGCAGGCTAACTCAGATCAAATTGGAATAATTAACAACTTTTAAATCCTAATAAGGCATTTGCCTCGTTATTTTTGTTTTCTTTTATTAGGTACCTTGTGGAATTTAGCCTGGATGGAGAGTATGTACGCAAGCGTCATATTGATTTTGCTCTTCTGTCCAATCTTGAACAAGAAGATGAACCATTAGCACTGACACAACCTGATGAAGGTACTACAGATGAAAATCTCCTTCATGTGTTTAAACCGCCTTTAAAGATACTTTTATTGCCTGTGGTTTTGCCACAACCCGTTACATTGACCAATGGTTATAATGATTATACTCCTCATGGTTATAAATTGCGCTGCAGAATTATCACCTGCCGTTCTGAATTTCAATTTATCGCTATAAAAAGTACCAAAACTCTGATTTTTCGCCCCTAAGAGGTATGACAAGCATACCCGATACGTTTTGTTCGGAGTACCTTCCCCTTTGTGGAGAAAGGAAAACCGGAGAACCTGGAGGAAAGCCCTCGAAGCACAGGAGAAAACCAACAAACAACTTTACTGACATATGACCCCGAGTTTGGTGGCGATCGGGTCGCATTGGTGAGAGGCGAGCCAACTTACCGCTACACTGCTATAGTAAATATAATGCTTATGCTTCAAAGCTGAATTCGTCAGTCATCTTGCGTTTTTTTTTTTTCCCTCGCCTTCCTATTTGTTTAACTGTTTGACTATCGCTTTCAACTGTTTGTTTTTGTTCATTTTATCATTTATTAATTCATTCCATTTTTCAAATAGACATAGATCTGTCTGATGTGACATCAATAGTAGACCCCTTGTCTAAAGTAGATGCAGGTTTAAAGGGCAGTGGTGATCAACCAGTACCTCTACAAGCCGTCCACGTTAGAGCAAAACTACTGGATCTTGTTGCACAGGTAACAATCTAACTATATGTCCCTTGTGGGGGAGGGAGGGGTTTGTGCACATTAGAGCGAAACTACTGGATCTTGTTGCACAGGTAACAAATTATAACCAATTGATTCACCGAAAGTGGATATCCTGTCTGACAACTTAATTTCGCTTTTTCTTTCTCGTTCTCTCAATTCTTTTGCTATTCAAGGTGGCTGTATTACAATCCTACAAGAACAACAGTACTGTTTCTATTGAAGCAAAATATGTCTTCCCCTTGGACGATAAGGCTGCAGGTATTTCATCTACTCTAGCAATGAAGAATGAATGAACGATTCGATGACTGTATTTTGTTCTCTTTAATGTGATAATGTGACGTGTTTTTTTTTCTTTTCTACTATCTTGCACTTTATAAACTTTACTGCTGTTTTGGTCTTTTACTCCCGTTTCCTTTTCCAAACTTTTTACACAGTCTTTAAGTTTGCTTCAGTCTTATTGATTTGTGACAATCCCAAATCATTCTCCGTTTTGCTTCATAATTGATTGACAAAGACTTTCCTTTTTTGCCTTTTCATCAGTATGCGGTTTTGAGGCCTTTATTAATGGTAAACACATTATTGGTGAAGTCAAAGAAAAAGAACAGGCCCGCAAGGAATACCGGGAAGCAATCAGCCAGGGTCATGGGGCCTATTTGATGGACGAAGAAACACCGGTGAGCTGACTGAATTGTACCCAATAACATTTTGACACTAGAAAACCTTTGCGTGGGCGTGCAATTTATCGTATTTTACTTAGAAAGTAAATGTTTGTTTTCTGCGAACATATGCCAATAATTCGTGAATACACTTTTGTAAGAGTAACAAGATACTGTATTAAGGACGTTCATGCATGTTCGCGCGCATCCTGCACACGAATTTAGTGAGCGCGCGCTCATCGTAATGACGTCATTCCAATGTTGTGATAAGCAAAATAACACGAAAACGTCTTTAATCCCTTAAAGAGCCTTTACAACATCACGTGATGGCAGCCATGACAGGAGGCACAACAATGGAATCGTGCTCCCCTGGGAAACTAAATTCTTTCTCATGTAAATCATATTAGACCAGATTCAATTGTTTCTGCCTCCTGTCATGGCTGCCATCACGTGACGGTGCAAAACTAAGTCGGGGACCTCCCTTTCTTATTTCATTTTTTGAAAGAACTTTATAATACCCAACTTTAGATGGAAGATAAAAATAATCTGGCGATACATATTTTGTGCATAATTTGAATTGAAGTTGTTGACCAATAACATTTTATCTTTCTAACTTTTTTTCTAAATTTTAAAAGCTAACTAACTATTTGGTTATTTTCTAAAATTCTGAAATCATTTTATCAGTAAAATATGGCTTGTTTTGAACAGCTTTCCATGTCTACGTTCGCGCGTTTTTACCGTAGGTAAGGTGAACTTCCACGCTTTCTGACGGCTAAGCGAAGGTCGGGAACCCATTTTTATTTGCTTATTTCACTCCTAGTATGATTTACTTTAATCACGAAATTTTTTTAAAGAATCTGATGATGGGAACTTCAGTCTTCTACGCAGCTGCTATTAGTGTCGTCACGCAACGCTTTTTCCCCTATGTAGGAGAGTGAGCGTTGCGTGACGACACTAATAGCGGCTGCGTAGAAGACTATGGAAACTTTCACTTTGGTATTCACAATTTGATTTTTGAATATAAAAAGTTGTGTTAGTTTTTGGTATAAAGTGGCAATAGATAGGGATAGAATCTATTCAGAGAATTAGCCGTTTCAGTTTCAAGAACTTGTAAGTTTTGTCATTCGTAAAGTACATTTGGTCTGTCACATTTGCACTGAATTTTACCAAGAGAGCATAAATAAGAGAGGGAATCTTCTTAATAACGCGTGCGCCATGTATATTCCCGTTTGGGCTATATTGTTAGTAACAGGATGCAGTGTAAATTTCGCCTTACCCTTCTCCCGTGCGTCACCAACTTGCGTTTGCTCTTTCCGTTCTGTATTTAGTGATCAAAACAATAAACGCAAGTTTCCCTCTCTTAATTATGCTCACTTGGTTTTACAAGAAAAGGTTTTGGACTGCTTTGCGCATGGACTTTAAGTCCACGCTAACGTTTTTCATCACAATCGTGTCGAAAATAGCAACTTGTGTTTGCAGTCATGTGTATGCATTCATGTGCGCAACATCTTTTGAAGGGGGTTTCAGTGACGCAGTTCGTTTCTGTGGGCAACGACATCCAACGCGGATTCATTCATTCTATTTCATTTGTATATTTCATTTTATTTTATTATATTTTATTTTATTTCATTGCTTCATTCCGATACCTTCGTTAATTCATCCATCCTTTCCGCTGCAAGGACGTGTTTACTGTCAGTGTTGGTAATCTCCCTCCCAATGCAAGTGTCCTGATCAAAATCACGTACATAGTAGAGCTGGCCGTGGAGGGTGAAAACGTCTCCTTCAGTCTACCAGGCTGTGTGGCACCATGGAAACGGAGTCAAGCTCTTGATAACATCACACAGGTACCTTACACTCAACTCTTGGTCCCTTATTAATTTTCGAAATATTTGGGCTCTTGGCTTCCATCAATCAATAGTTCTCTAAGGCGTTTGTCAGACTGATCTGGCACGTTGTTATGCCTAACCCAAACGTCGAACTGACCATAAGTGAATTTAGTTCTGTCGAACCTATTAATTTGGAAATAGCCTTATGATTAGTACGACGTTTGAGTCACAACTTGGGCTCAATTTAAACATTTTCAACAAAATAATTTGTGGAGTATTTTTTGTAGCCAAGCACTTTGTAAAATATTATTGTTACGTCTTATCATAGTTAATTGAGTGGAAGGGTTTGGAAACTTGCGCGAGTGAATTAAGATCTAAATTGGCCACGTGGACAGTTAGTCGACCTTCCGGCGAACCTTTGTTGAATAGATTCGGTGCGAGGTCAGTCCGACGTTTGCCATAGGACTAACTCAGACTTTTGAAAATTTGATGGACAGAAGGCTAAACGCTAGATAGCGTGCTGCAGCTGGTATAGATTTCTAGGTCTCATTAAATTAAATTGAAAAAATAATCGCATGTCGTACCGTCTCATAGGCTATCCATTGTTATGGGAAGCCATTTCAGTGATGTATTGATTGTGTTCTTCTGCAGAAAGATGTTCATACTGTCAGAGTCGAGGAGGAGACGTAAGTAATCTAACGCCCACGAACGTCATTGTGTCATGAGATTCTCAAAGGTTTTTAGCCTATTGAATACACTGTAGTCCATACACCAAAAATGATTTCTGAACATTGTGGCCTATTTTGTTGCTAACTACCTACCATACAAGGCTAGATATTTGTGAGGGTTGCGCACGTTTGGGTATTTGCAAACGTCATGCTTTGTAATTCATTGTTGTACCCTATTTCAAAAAACGTTGTCATCGCCAAAGGCAGAAATGGTTTCTTCGACTTCAAACATCGTTGAATTAGTCTCAACGCTAAAGGCGCAATTACACGGAACAATTTTCTCTGCAACTAGTCTATACTAGCAATGGCGTTTTGGCACAAGTTACATGGAGTATTGCAGCGTGTAACCTACAGTGCCATTTGAAAGCTGTTGCAAGACAAGTTGCAGCAATCGTTGCCAAAATTAGAATTCGTTACTTTTGGCAACGATTAGTTCTCCGTTTCAAAGCGTAAACACTCTTGCAACTTGTGTCGCAACCCTGTTGCTAGACGGGTTGCAAAGAAAATTATTTTTTGTAATGGAAGGTCCATGTTCCGCCTTAAGGTCTGTGTTCTTGACAAGAATAAGTAAGAAGATGAAACGCAAGTCATTCCAGCTATTCCTGGGTCTTGAAATGGGCTATCTCTTATTGCTTTTCGCCTAACGCTTTGGCGATGACAGCGTCTTTTGAAAAGCGTCGGTTTGTCACATCTTACCTTCCAAAGCTGAGACTGCTAAGGATCATGGGAAACATTTTTTATCCAAGTAAGCAGTCTGAAAGTAGCAAAGAGACTACAGTTCATATAGTATGCGCAACACTCCTTAGACTAATATTTTTTGGTAACATGTTTCGGCAATTCAATTTTTACCATCAGTACAGTGAGGGATAATGTTTGTGCCTCAATGCTAACAAGTAAAGCTCTTGATACAAAATTCAGCTTGAGGATGCTCACAGGAGGTAAAACTGTAACTGATTAGATATCTCAAATCCATCAATAGTTGTCAAGTAGTTAAAAAAAGTAAAATGTATCTGCCCAAAATATATTGCTGGTCTCGGCTTAGTAGCTTTTCAGGTAATAATAATAATAACTTTAATATTTATAACGCGCATATTCAATATGCGTATGCTCACATAAACGCACATAATTTCACCGGTTCTGAAGGTTTCGGTTCTTATTAAGGTTGTTTGTACGTTTGTAGGAATACTACTATTCAGGTTGCCATAGAGATGCCATTTGACATACGATCCATTCAATCTCCAACACATCCAGTTAGAATAAAGGTAATGTTTCTGTCATCTTTATTTGTACAACTGTTCCCCAATTGGCTCAGTTGATGGAAGGCACAAGTACATTTCATATTCCAGCTGCATTACCAGAGTCGTTGGTCCTTGTGGGTTTGATTCCCGCCAAGGGTATTTGATATTTTTCTCTTATTCTCTCGGTTTCATGTATTCATCACACACAACGAACGCATAATTTATTACTACTATAACATATTACATTGCATTGTATTGATGGTTTTCGCAACTACGATGTTGGATTTTTTACTAGATTAAGTCTCTTTTGTTATATCAATCAACCTAGTTGCCATGTCTTTTGTTATTTCACTCTCTTGAGAATGATTGACAAACAGCAATGTGCAAAGCATTGCACTACCCTTTATGAAGTTGAGCACATTTTAAAACTTTGTTGTGTTTTTATTTTTACAATATTAGCGAACAGCAACCAAAGCTGTTGTTGAACTGGAACCAGGTCATGTGATGGGCGATGGCTTCCAACTCATCATTGAATTGGCTGAAATTCACGTCCCAAGAATGTGGGTGGAGAGTCACGAGACAAAGCATGATAGCGAGGTCAGTACGGACATGACCCTTGGTCATTATTAATATGCATAAACTAGCATTTTTTAAAATATTTATTGGTTGCTATAGTTGAGGATGAGGGCAAAGCAATTGTCATCTCATGGGACCCGATTTAGGAGGGAGGGGTGGTATTACCAGGTATCCACCACCTCTGGAAGTGAAATATTAGATTTTGTCCCCAAATATCACCAAAACTAAAAGCCCAATCACAGAAATGAATGGACTGTCTGTCTGCATGTGTATGCTAAAAAAACATATGTGTGTATAGAAATTGCCACTACAGACCTTCAGTATTAAGCATTTGAAGAGTCCTGAGGGGGAGGGGGTATGTACCAGTAACCACCACCACAATTCATAAAATCGGGTCCCTATTTTGAAACATTGTCTTGACCTCGCTCCTTGCATTGCTGGGTTTTAAATCAGCTGATAAAATTGAGTCTTCTTATCTCATTATCTGCTCAAAATAGTGGTCAGACACTGACCACCACTTGCTGTCAACCTAAAGAAATTCAACTTGACACTTGTTATTTGACGGCTGATGAACATACCTGCATAGGACAGGAAGTGAAATCAAGGGAATTGTGCAATTAAATGTTATTATATGTTTTATTATATATTTACTACAATAAGATATAGAAATATAGATAAGTTATAGTACTTGGGAATGAGGTAATTTTGGAATTTTGGTAAGACCCTTGGAATTAAATTCGGAAAAATTCATTTCCAAGGGTCTTTCACCCAAAATCATCTCGTTCCCAACACTATAACTTATCTATATTTCTATATCTTGTTGTATTTGATAAGTGCTATGCGGTCTACATATTCTAATATATATTTGATTATATATTTTATTAGATGTTTTATTATATGTTTTATTTGATATTTGATTATATATTTTATTTGATATTTTATTAGATGTTTTATTTGATATTTTATTATATATTTTATTGAATAATTTATTCTATATTTTATTATGACAATTTTCAGGCAGGGATGTTGGTATTTTACCCAGAATTCGACGCAGAGGCACCAGAGGAAGTAGAAGTGTTGTTCTGTCTGGATGCTTCCTGTTCCATGAAGGTACGTGTCATATCTTAGTAAAATAGATCATCTCTTAAGCTGATGTTGTCCTTCAAGTTAACTAACTTTATACTAAACCAAACAGCAATTTTATCAAACCCCAAAACAACTTCAGGGCTTATCAAAAAGAGGGCAAGGCTAACTCACAGATCGAACCCTGAAACAACCTCTGGGCTGATGCAAATGGAAAAAAAACGTAAAATCAAGGGAAAGACCCATTGGGAAGAAACTTTACATGTGATGTCGAATCCAGAAATCAAAACGGTGGCCATTTTTCACTGTCTATTCTATTTTAAGGGATCCAATCTAAAAGAAGCCAAGAAAATTCTTCAGATGTGCATCAATTTTTTGCCTGACAACTGGATCTTTAACATCGTTGTTTTCGGAAGCTGTGAGTCTTTCTCTTTATTAATAAGATGAAATTGTTTGTGCCCGATTCTCGATTGATAAATTAAAGGTCTGTCTGTCTGTCTGTCCGTCGGTCTTTTGATCAGTCTCCCTCTTCGCTGTCTATCATTTTTAACTGCCTTCTGTGGAAAAAGAGTGGTCTGTCTGTCTGTTTTGTGTTTCTGCCTTTTTGTTTGTGTAATGTGATATGTCTTTTTCACAGTTCATTCAGAACTGTTCACAAACAGTAAACAGAAAACGTCCTGCACAGTCTCAGTGGCGTCAGACTTCATTAAGGTACGAAAACACCTGTAAAATAAGTCCATCTTCTTTTTCTGGGTACAAACATGACTAAAGCATACTACGCCTGTCTTGAGAGTACTTCCACTATGATTTGCGGGCGACAAGAGGAACACACAAGCATAATCTTAACGCATAAGGCCCAGTGGCTTATACAACGACGCATGCGCGGCAGGTATGTAGTCTGGTCGGGACACCTCCGACTCTATGAACTGACACAAGAATGCGAATAATCCAAAAAATGCAGGCTGATCGACTGCTCACGAGATTCAACATGTATTCGAACCGGTGTCCCAGTATGCACACTTGATTATTAAATGATTTAACAAATGGTGAAACTGGTCTCGAACCATGCAAACGTGTGATGGAATATTCCGGTTTTTCCGGGATTTATCATACCACGCATTTCTTATTTTCATTTTTGAAGACTCGAATGATTCCTAGGAAACATAAAATTCAGCCCGACTTTGCTTTCGTTTTAGAGGACTTTATTCTCTTTGTTCTCGCATTGCAACGATAAATCCATCAAAGGTACAACAATACACTTGGCAGTGTATTCCGTTAAAATGAAGTATTAAACAACTAGTATTATCTATGATAGATGTGTTGATCATCACAGTGAATGAGCGATCTAAGCGAACGCTGTAAAGAAAGACTTGAAAAAGTGATTTCAAGCTTCAACGGGAATCGAACCCATGACCTCCGCGATGCCGGTGCGATGCCCTGCCAACTGAGCTATGAAGCCAATCATGTTGGCGAGCGGTCATTTTTGTTGGGTTCTTCAAGCCCCCATAGATAATAAGTGTGAAAATTGAATGGGCTGAACTGTGGTGGAATAATGATAGATGTGTTGATCATCACAGTGAATGAGCGATCTAAGCGAACGCTGTAAAGAAAGACTTGAAAAAGTGATTTCAAAAAGACCGCTCGCCAACATGATTAGCTTCATAGCTCAGTTGGCAGAGCATCGCACCGGCATCGCGGAGGTCATTGGTTCGATTCCCGTTGAAGCTTGAAATCACTTTTTCAAGTCTTTCTTTACAGCGTTCGCTTAGATCGCTCATTCACTGTGATGATCAACACATCTATCATTATTCCACCACAGTTCAGCCCATTCAATTTTCACACCTAGTATTATCTAACCACAGGCAGCACGAAACAAATTACTCAAATAGTCGTTCCACTGCTTGTCGCCCACCCCAGGTTACAACTAGTATGTGCGCTCTGACTGGACGAAAACTTTGCTTTATTTATGAAAGTAGAGCACGGTTGTTGACCATCCGCGCACACACTAAAAACAAACATAGATACTCTTTCATTTTTCTCCAGTCTATCGGTGCACACAAAGGTGGGACCGAATTATGGCGTGCTCTGGAGTCATTGAGTTTAATCCCTTCCACGTCAATCGCTGACCATCCAAGAAATGTATTCATCATCTCAGATGGTCACGTGACAGAAGAATCAACTACATTAGCATTGGTTAGGCAAGGGAGACTGAGTACTCGTGTGTTCACACTGGGAGTCGGGTAGGCCTTTACTATTGCTTCTTGGGAATTCTTTATGCACTTATTTTACAAGGGGTTGTTAGAGCGACTGGGAAGATAAAAGTTATGTTTGATGACAAAGCATGTGAGAATCCTTTACTCTGGGGAATTGAAAACGATTTTTCTTGTGAAAACAATAGACCTAATCCACTGTTTTCCTATTTCAAACCACGTGTCATTCTCTAGAGTATCATTTCTTTATTTAATCGTTGCGCATGAGAAGACACCTGAATATGGATACAACTCAAACAAAAAAATATTATTCTCACGAGAAAATGGTCTATTCATTTGCGTTCATCAGAGCCACTAGTAATCGTCACATGCTGCGTGCTTTGGCTCAGGTGGGAGCTGGTGCGAGTGAGGTATTCAACTCCAAGACAAAATCAAAATGGGAAAGAAAGGTAACTTATGATACTCGTAGAAAATTTAAAAAAGACTTTAATATGAAGGATGTGTAGACGATCATCCTACGAAATTGACGACTTCTGGTGAACCAATCACAATTCGTGAATTTTGTGCTGTCCAGTCATTATACTTGGTCACGATACCAATCAACGAAGAATGTCTAACCAACAAAGACAGCGCCGCCTCCTCTATGATTTGATTACTGTGAACCGACCCATTGGGCGGGGTTTTGAATAAAACTATTTAGAGGGCCACAAGTTTATTAGTTATTTTGTAACTATTCCTTGCTACCCTCTTTAAATAAAAAGTTTATCATTATTATTATTATTATTATTATTATTATTATTATTATTATTGTCATTATTATTATTATTATATTATTATTATTATTATTATTATTATTATTGATCTTGTCGATATTATTTCTTTTACCTTATTGCAATTTTTAAAGGTGAAAGCACAACTCTCCAAGGCTGGACAGCCTGGACTGACGTCAGTATCGGTTACCTGGCAACAACATGACAACTACGCCAAACCTCCGATACAGGTAGGTTTAAGGTTCATTGTAAGGCCATGAGTTTAGATCAGAAGTGCTTAAAACGTATCATGACGATAAGTCATTATACTTGTTATTTTTGATATTCCAGGCTCCACACGAGATCGTTTCACTGTTCAGTGGTTCACGCCTTGTCGTGTTTGGCTTGGTGTCCAACTGCACACAGGTAAGATTGGATTCACAAAAGGGATTGGCTCATAAAAGGGGGATCAATTGGAACCTACGAAACCACCCCGCCACTGACATGGATAATAAAAGTGTAAAATGAGAACTTTGCCTTTCCGATAGTGCAAATTAATTCCACTGGTCTAAACTGGTTCGCAGTTTAAAATTATAATCTGTTATGAATTCAATTCGTTTTTCAGGCTTTTCTTACTGCTGAGGTAAACGGAAGAGAAATATCTACCATGGTATCGACATCTGACCTGAGTATGACCAGGGGCAAGGTAACTTTGTACTAACTTGATTTTTACGACTATGCATCGTCATCATCACCATCATCGTCACCACTACAGCTATCACAACCATCACTATGATTGACAACTAAAGCAACATGATTTACTTCATCATTAGTTTGACTTCGTCAAGTTTTTCATCATTATCATCATTGTTACGAATACTGGTTGCACACATTGTTATGGTTATGAATTGTTTAGTCACTTGACGGTGTTCGTTTGTTATCAATAAACCTTTGTCTGACCTGTTCTCAGATTCTGCATCAGCTTGTTGCACGTGGATTGATCAAGGACTGGGAGGAAGGCAACTTGGATAAAGACCAAAACAAACACGAGGTACATGCATTTTATCATCGCATCGCCAGAAATTTCGGACATCACCCGCGCGGAACGCCTGGCGCGTCTCAATATTTATGTGTTACCGACCGTAAAATTTTACAAAAGAATGTATGTGAATCGAAATGTTTTTGTTAATTTTATTGATAAAATGGGACATTTTCAAAAATGTATAGGCGGGAATCGATGAAATGAAGCTTCAGCAACTTGAGAATGTTGATCATTTCAAACAGAGGTAAAATTTCATGTATACTTTTTTGAAAACAATTTCGTGCTCACAGTCGCTCTGAATTACAAGAGACTGTGGGCGGCCATTCATCACAGCCGCTAAGTGTATTCATAAATTATAGTTTTGAGCAGAAGCAAAGCAAAAAGTTACAAATGTATACCCTGGAACTCTTTCCTGAAATGATCATAACACTCTCCATTCCTTCCTATTCCGTGTCGAATGTATTTCGATGTATACTTTTTGCTTTTGAAAAACGCCAATAAATCCATCCATTGAAATCCTTCATAACTACAGGCTAAATATTATAAATTCGGCTGAGTTCAAAAGACTGTAACTTTTGAAAGAATGCTTCAAATCGCTCGAACCCAGCATTTGAAAGCTTGTTCCTCCAATAACATTACATTCAGCTAAATATTTTAGCGGTAAATGTCTTAAAACAGTAATTTGTTCCATAATAAAAAGGGCACTAGAAGACCCCTTTTCTCTGAGACCACGACTCGCTGTTCAGCGGTTTCAGATTTCGCGCGAGTTTCAAAATTGAGTTAAAAAATCAAAACCAGCAGTGGAAAAATCATTAAACTAGAGATAAAATCCTTTAGATTTTCCTATACGACTACACTTACCGGTTCCAGACGCCATTTTGTCGGCAAATCGTATGTTTCAGGGAAAATCTGCTGTATACTCATTGCAGGCTCAAATGTCAATACAATGTTCAATACAAAAGATAACACACTGCTATTTATAAAGGGGGGGGGTATTTGGTTGACTAGCCCCTCCCCCTCCCCCCCTATGGAATTGAAAAATAATGTGAATAAATGATAAGGTAAGACCTTAAGCCTGGTTTTCACTAGCGACGGAAGCAGAAGCAGAAGCGTTAGACGTCTTATGTTCTTGTGAAAACCAAAAAACAGAGACGTAAGCAGAAGCAGAACATCGACGGAAGCAGAAGCAGAAGGAAAGAAAGGTTTCCTTTTTCTTATGCTTATGCTTCTGCTTCCGTCCTTACTTCGCTAGTGAAAACCAGATTCTTATGCTTCTGTCGCTAACATACAGAAGCACAAGGTGGTAAGAGCCAATCAAATTCTGGTACTCAGTCCCCTGCACGGGAAACATTCTATTGTTTCTCTTATGCTTCCGTCACATTCATTTACACCAGAACATAACGATCTTATGCTCATGCTTATGCTTATGCTTCCGTCGCTTATGTCGCTTGTGAAAACCAGCCTTTAAAAAAGAACGTTATGTGATGCCTTTCTGGGTAATAATACTTCCCCCCTCCTTCTCCATTAAGTCCTATCTAGTGCGATGGGTAAACTAGTGGTTACATCGTGCTGCATCTCTCACCGATGGGGTATGTCTTTATTCTTTAGGTGGTAAAGAGAGATACTAAGGACTACATCATATCAATTAGCAAAGAGTTCTCCATTGTCTCGCAGTTTACGAGCTTCATCGCCGTCGAGAAGAGAGAAAAGGTAACCTAATAGAGACCATGACTCATGTTGTGACGGACTTCCGCGTGTCAAATCGAGGCACACTTGGATATGAGTCGCCCCTTTTGGTCAATGCTTGACAGAATGACATACAATACAGACAATGCAGTGGGAAGGGGCTGTGGGGCCAGCGTCTGCACCATCTACTCTCTTTGTGTTTATTATTTTATCCAATCACAAGCTTCATATTTTTTCCTGGCAGGATGAGAAATTTGACGAAAGTCTAGGGCCGAGCATACAAGAGCTTGTGGCTGAAGAAGCAGTTGATATTATACCATATGTCAGCTGGGAGGAAGATCACCCTCGAATGACTGATAAGAAGGAAACTGTAATGGTATCAAGCGTTCTTTTTTTAGGTGACTCGTCCCAGTTTTCAGAGTGCGCGGACCGTGAATTACAAAGGCCATAACTTCCGTTGCAGATTTAAATTGAACATGATTTTTCGTACATTTACTACACATAAACCAAACATTACACTGACGTTAGTTTTAGTCTTTCCGTACACTCTTTACAGCTGAGCCAAACTTTGGTTGAATTTTCGCATCGCATTTGCAATGTCCTTGACTCTGCAAAATCAGACATAAATGCGATTTATTAGACTTCGTAGACCAAGTGTTCGTGCTTGTAATATGGCAACAATTATTTTACTGAGGAATAATTTTTAAAAAGTCGATATTACACTAACTTTATAATTTATAACACTGATTAGTGAAAAACCTCAGACGATATTTTTGCGGGTGTGCGAAAAATCATGATTAACCAAGAACCATGAAGGCCTTCAGGGTCTTTTGGTTTAGTTTAAATCTGTAACGGGAGATATAGCCGTTTTAAGTACCCACGCGATCTGAAAACTGGGTCGAGCCACCTTAGATGTTTTCGTTTTAGACTATTTCGTTCGAAAATTCTGAGTTAAAGTGACTGTGGATGTGTAGAATTTGTAGTAAAACCTCGGTTCACTACCTCGAAATAACTTGAATGAGAATCTTATTCCGAGCATGTTTTGGATTTAAAGATATATCCCCAACAGTAGTCGGATGTATCAAGACAATCAATCAGTATGAATGAATATTTGCCCCTTCTCAACACTTTTAGCGGGTTCAATCCCTAGAGCTGCTCGTTAAGTGGTTTTCTCCTGTGCTTTTTCTTTGTGTCCTCCAGTTTTCCTCTATCATCAGCACTTTCTTGCTGTTCCTGCTATTATGAACATTTCTGGTCTCCCTGGATGATGATTAAAGGGTCAGTACAGAGAATAGACCCCTTGCAGCATATTTTCAATGTAGTCTGAAAATCAAAATTCATTGTATTGTCCTACAAATTCATCTGCACATAGAATTGTTGCAAGATGTCTTAGAGCTTGTGTGATATTTTTTAGTACAACTGACGCTATGGTAATGGATTTTCTCGCCAAAGCCAAGAATATCGAGAATGTGTCAGTATTACAGGCTGAGGATCTTTACAAGAAGGCTTGTGACTTGGTGGCAGAAAACAGACAGCACTGCTCAAGAATAGTAAGCGCCAAGGTTAGTGTTGCCTAGCAAAAGATCTCCTTACCTTAGACATGTTTTCCCATTTCATTATATTTCATTTCATATAATTCTTATAAGTAATAGCATGACCTGGTTATAGACCTTCTCGGCCCTGGAGTGCTCGAGCGTAATGTTGTCCCATTTCAGACCACGTGTCGTTCCCTTGAGAATAATATTCTTTGTTTTCATGTGCAACGGAGCGCAAACCTTAAAAAAAAATGATACTCTAGGGAATGACACGTGGTCTGAAATGGGATACCATTACGTCAGAGCCGATGAGAATGAGACTGAAATGGCACACGGGAAGTACGTTAATTAGATGCATGCTGTGGCCGGCGACCCGTGTCATCATCCACTGTTTTTATCGTTGTGCTGAAGGTACTAAAACAGGAAAACAAGAATACGTTTGATAGATACGAGATAGTGCAAGTAAATAAGCGGTTTCGTCTACGCTGCAACCTATAAAAATGCGAAGCCAAACGGCTCTCAAACGCATGTCTTCTGAATACGCGTTTGGCGTTCATAATCGACTGCATTGATGGCGCAAATGATTAAATTGTAATATCATTATGTCATTTCCCAGGTGCCATTTCTGTGTCCTATGTTTCTGAACCCGACAACGATTCTTCAATTGAGCGTATGAGGGACCTATGATTATACATGATTATTTTCATTAGTCCAATCGTCCCTAATGCTTAAACTCATAAGGGTTATTTAGACTAAATGTCCCTACTCACTATTCATCCAGAGGGATGTTAGCAATTAAGCGTTCCTCCGGAGACAATGGAATTTGAGGTTATCATGTTATTACTTTATGGTTATCAAACTGAGATTTTTTTCCCTTGCCTTTAAACAGGCGTTTCTTGAGCTGTCCAACTTCTACTTAACTATTTGTCATGACGATCAGAAAAGGATTGCAGTCATCGATTTGCTGAGAATACTTACAAGTATGACTAATTTTGATGCTTGTTTGCTTTTTCCTGTCTGATTGTTGTATACAGGTCTTTGCAGAGCTGCTTCACTTCATATCGGGAACCAAAAAATTGACTCTCAATCTCATGGCAATCCAAATTCATGTAAATTCTTCCAAGTTGAGCTGCTCTAGGAAAAGACTGTTTGCATGATGACGTCATTTAACTACCAATATCAAAATGCTTTGCGAATTTCCTTTCTTATTCAAATTGGTTTCCTCATGAGTTAAGACAATTGGTGCAAATTAACTGAACAAAAGCAAGTGTGCAGGGGATTTGGTTAGTTGTAGTTAATGCCGGACGCTATAATCCAAATGTCTGCGCAAGCTGAAACGGTTTACGCTTCTCCTCAGAGAATAATTAAATCGTTCTCAGATTCCCTAGTACGGTATAGAACCTCCCCTTAATTTGTTCGTTGCTGTTTACGTTTGTCTTAGAAGACTTGCATGACAGTATTTACTTACTTTGCTCGTTCGTTTACTCATAATGTTCTTGTAGATAAAGAAGAAGATGAGTCTGGACAGGAGGACGTCGTTCAACAGTTGACTGATATATACGGCATGGAAACAATACGGTATGTTTGTGGATCATGCTAAACACGGCTTCTCACATAGATAGAGTTTGGGGACTCTTTCCCTGATCAGTTACCAATTTAATTGGGTTTCCAATTTAATGTGGTTTTCGCACTATTTCAATTGATCAAATGAAAACAATTTTAATTGAAAGGCAAACAATGTTTCTCGGATGGGTAAAAGACGATGGTAAATAAGTGTACAATTTGCAAAAACAATAATAAACCCTTGCATATGAAAGCGTGCAATAGGAATTTGAAAGTTCTTCAAAAGAGAGAAACGAGAGAAACATGACAGAGGTTTCTGCAATCTCATACCCAGAGCCCTTATTTCTTACTGCGCATGCTCGACGAAATAATTGGGCTCTGGAAACTCCAAACCGGAAGACCCAGATTCTGGGTTACTCGCACATGCGCATTGTGACAGACTAGGTAAATTCAAAATGGCGGACGATGTCAACAAGCATGTTAATTTGCGCTTGGAAAATTAGGATTTGAAGATGGTTTTCAGTTAAATTAACTGAATGAACTAAATTAAATATCTATTGGATGGACATCAATACAATTTCCATTACAAAAGCGGCAAAACTTTGAAAAATCCGGCCCTGTAGGCTTTTGTGGGTCCTTTTGTGGTGTATTAATTCGAGACGCCATCTTGTTTATTTTTCCTGGTACTGTAATTTTTACTTCCGGTATCTTCCTTTGTTCTCGAGAACCAATCAAAGCACAGGAAATATTGGAAATATTGGCTCTGGGTACGAGATTGAGGTTTCTGATGCTAAATTGGTTACCCGCATGCGCAAAAATATATATTAGAAAAAGAATATACCTTAATGAATCAATGTTCCAAGCTTATGGATTATCGTCCATCATCAGCGATGAATGAAAAAATAAGAAGAAGAAAACTATTTTAGTATTGAAGATTACAATCGGAAGTTTATCTATAAAAGTAGATCGTCAACGTTTTTTACCCCCATTAATCCCTGATGATGGACGATCGTCCGAAGGGTTAGAACATTGCTGGCAATACATCAATTATCAAATATAAAGATAAATAGCAACATAGCTACTTATTTTACAGAGATATCTACCACGTAAGCTCCGATTTGCCCTTTCATCCTAAAAGAAGCCTGATCCTTGAAATCTTTCCCGATTCTGAGTACGGATGGTCAAAGTCGGAATTGGATGACTACGAGTCATCAACGACAGAATCCGTAGAAAGCAGCTCTAGCGAAACTTATGCTAGTTGTAAAGATAAAGTAACCGATGACGACCGGCTAGCAAACCGCTTAATGTCGAGGAGAAACATGATCCGAGATGAAGTAAACGATTTTGACGATGGTTGGTCCGACGAATCTGAAGATTTGTATGATGAAATTGGATTAGCCTCTGATGAAAGCTATGAAGACATGGACAGCTATGAAGACATGGAAATCTATGAAAACATGCAACCCGCAATACCAGTGAGAAAATCTTGTTCCAAACAATCTTTTGAACATGCAGCAGAGTTACCCTTTGATGGGACTTTTGAAGACACACTTTTAGGTAAGTATTTATGTCTATTGTTATTTTTGAAAGAAAAACATTCGTTTTGAGACTTAGAGTAATATCCGTTGCATAATAAATGACTTATTTAATATTTTAGGGTGTGCATTTACCCGTACTGCAGCCTCAAATGTCTAGAGGGCTAATTGTTTTAGTATGAAGCTAATAATTGGTCCAAAAATGGACACAAACAATGTTGAAATTAAATTGAAATATATTTTTTTTTTCCGCTTTGTATTGGTTTCGTTTTGTTTTGGTTAACATTGTTGGTATTTTTTTACAGAGGGATTACCAACAGGCCGTGAGTCAGAGGCCGAAGACGGAAATGACGAAGAGATTCGTAGACTCGTTAAAAAAAAGGCCCCATCGACTTTAACACGAGAAGGTGATTAACACGAGCGAAAAGTTTTTGCGCATGCGTCTTTGTGATGCTGCTCTAATAAATATGCTAAATTGAGGTTTAAGATTACGAAAAATTACCGTTTCGGCTTGGACCTAATGTTTTCTTATTTCAGACCACGTTTCATTCCCTAGGGTACCGTTTTCTTTGTTGAACGGATGTGCCTGAGAAGATACTTGAAAATGGATACAATTCGAACGAAGAATCTTATCCTCAAGAGTATGAAACAAGGCCTGAAATGGGAAAATATCACGCGCAAGCCGAAATGGTCTATTACAAATGCATTTCATTAGAGACCATAAGAAATGTCAGGTTTTGAAACTCTCTCTAATAACAGGGTCTTTATCACATTGAGCCCAATTTAGGTTAAAGTGCCAGAGAGGTGAAAATAACATCGGAGAAAACTATGTTTAAATTTGACTTTTAATTGCAGGCCAAGATAGTGTCCTCTATATAACACAAAAGAGTGAAACAAATCATTTTTTCTTAAATGTGACTGCAACTTTTTTTCGCGCAGCTCTATTTGTTATGTATTTTTTGCATATGATATCTAATGTCGTTATTTGTGTAAATACTCTTAAAAGGGAGAAAAGTTCAAACCGCAGACGCCGACATTGTAGCCTTAGTTATCGACACTGGTTCTAGTATGTGCAAAGCTGGTTTTGCAGGAGACGATGCTCCACGAGCCGTTTTCCCCTCAATCGTTGCAAGACCTCGCCATCAAGGCGTAATGGTTGGTATGGGTCAAAAGGATTCGTACGTTGGATATGAGGCCCTGCAAAGCAATAGAGGTAATCTCGCCATTGATGATGAAATCGTCTCCAACTGGGATGACATTTTTCTTTTGATAAAGTATCTTGGTGTCGCAAAGCCATAGTGTATAGTTGTTTGTTGATGCAGCAGTCCTCGCTGCTATCTTAGCGAGAACAATAATTTCCCCACCTCCCATAGCCTAACATTCAACCACATCGGGACGAAGTTACGCTATGTTAAACAACGCTCTTTATTCTCACGTGAATAAACATTGGACGCGCTTACTTTGGAGGGGTTGTTCGAAAAGAAACACGACCCAATCAGTGTTAGATTAGGTTCAATAGGTTAGTAAATTAGGGTTCTCATGTTTTATCTTTTCATAAAACCGAACACGCTAAATTCCAATTCGATTTGTGGGATATCCCATATTTATTTAATAGTTATTAGAGTTAAGAGTTGTCCAGTTATATCAGCCCAGAGGTTGTTTGAGAGTCTATCTATGAGTAAAATGTGGCTTGAGTTTAATCACCCCAGAATCTGTTTAAGGGTTCGACCTGTGAATTAGCCGTGCATTGACTTAGAGTTGTGCGTGCCCGGCTGACTTAGATCAACTCAAAGTTTGTCTCAGAGTATAGATAAAATGATTGATCATTGGTAAGATTCCTTAATATTTACCTTAATGGGATCTCTATCTTGTTAAAAGTCTGTATATTGCTTGTAATAAAGAATTGGTCATAGATTAGCGTGCTTCCATCGAATTTTGGGTACACGCGGGAGGTTGCTGAGCACCAAGGCAGCGTAAAAAGTCGCACGAGGCCAAGTGCAACCCTAGCTTCATCGGTGCTTAAGCAACGGACCAAGTGCATCCAAAACTCGTCGAAAGAACGCTAATCAGTGACCAATGCTTTTATAAGACAGACATAAACTTAATATAGAAAGACATAAACTTTATAACATAGCACGCCTACGCTCGTGCACGCTGTGATACCAGTCAGAGCGCGCGTTATAGGGTGGCTATATTAAAACTTCAAAAAGAGCATTTTTGCCGCGATACATCCTCTATCCTTTCGTGTTTGATGGTGGATGTTTTGTTGATGCTAATTTTATTTAATTTTCAATAGTCCGACCTGTTTTCAAATTTCCATCGTGCTTCATACTTTTTTAATAGTTCATAATAATGCTATTCTTTTATTCTTTCAAGGACACTTACACGAGGATATTGGGCCTGCAGAACCTCTGGAGGAATTAATTGCTAAAATCAAGGCAGCCACTTGCAAAAAGATGGCAAACAATTCCTTTTCATTCATAAATTCATCTGCAGCTGCCTTAGACGAAGAGCGAGTCGAGCACTATCGTTCTATTACCCCGGCAGTCGAAAGTTCTTCAGACATGGAATTCGAAACTGAAGAAGATTTATGTATCACTAGCACTTCACGTGAGCGTAGTAGATCCAGAAGTATATATCACGATGCTGAGGAAAAAGAAGAGACGGCTGATTTCCGAGATACGGTTTTAGGTGATATTGCAATTGGGTCTTCAAAAGAAGCAAGAAGTGCACAAATATTTGGAGGGGGCGATTTAAGGTTTGGCATTGAGCAGGAAGAAAAGAAGGCAAAAGGACCGTTTGAAGAGGCGCCTGATGAAAGTCAGCAGTCATCATTGCTTGGGTCAGCATCCGGTGGAGGACCATCTTTGTTGTCATCAGCAGCATTAGGAGCAAAGAGAGAGGATTTATCATCCCTAACTTCCAAACCATCAAAAGCTTTTAAGAAAAGTGAAATAATGACTTTTTCACCGACTGCATTTGCATTCAGATCTCCAGCCGAGTCAATTTCACAAATGGCGCCACCTCCCACTACTGCTGATGTCGTAGCTGCTTTTCCTCCTCCTCCACCACTACATCCACGTAAAGTGACAACCCTTATACCGCCATGTGTGACAAACGCTCCTCCACCGTCAATGCTCCATCATCCATTATCAACTCGAGGTAAGACAGCTGGTCCTGCACCGCCATCTCCCCATCCAGTTATGATAGGTGGTGCACTTAAACCGCCTATTCCTAGGGCAGCTGCTCCTACTTCTCACCCTAAAGTTATGATGACTGTTCCTCCACCTTGTCAAGATATGAGAGCTGGTCCTGCACCGCCACCTCCCCCTCCAGTTATGGGAGGTGCTCTTGGAATATCGCTGCAAGTTTCATCGGATCAACCTAGATTTGCAAGGAAAAGGAGTAATGGACAGCCGACTAGAGGGTTTGATAATGCACCACGTGGTATTTCACCACCTGCCTTGTCAGATATCCCAGAACCTGACAGAGTTTTACAAGAAAAACATTTTCAAATGGAAAAAATAAAAGCGAAACCAATACCGTTTCCAAGACGAACAGGTTCCATGCTTTTAAAGCAAAGAGAAAGAGATAAGGATACCCATGTTGAGGGTAAGATCGCTACAATGCCGATATAGACTGTAAGGCTGTTCCTACTTTTGCTATACTTCATACTCTTTCGACATATATTTACCGTGTAAACCTCACTTTGCAGAAGTGCTCCAAAATGAAGGATTTTTACAATTAGCCTTATATCTACTATGTCAGGTGATGATAGTGGTGGTGATGATGGTGGTGGTGGTGGGATGATGGTGGTGGTAATAATGGTGGTGGTGATGGTGGTGGGGGTGATAATAGTGGCGGTGGTGGTGGTGATGATGGTGGTGGTGATGGTAGTGGTGATGATGGTGATGATAGTGGTGGTGATAATGGTGGTGGTGGGGGTGATGATGGTGGTGGTGATGATGGTGGTGGTGATGATGATAGTGGTGATGATGGTGATGATAATGGTGGTGGTGATAGTGGTGATGGTGGTGGTGGCGATGTTGAAAGTGGTGTTGATGTGGGTAACCTGTGGTGTGCATATTTTAGATATGAAGTCCAAGCTGATGGAGCTAAAGCTAGATACAGCACTGTTGAAGGCGGAACAGGAAAAGAACAGGAGAATGATCATGTGCAATACACTTGAGGTAACCACCACTCCCCTTACAAGGGCTCTTTATTACTACTATATTCACTATTTACAACACGAAACACTCAACTTACATCATGACAAAGATTCTTGTACGAAACAAAAACACACCAAATTCAAAAACTCAGTCAATTTCTCGCTTTAAACAACAGGCACTACCTCATAGAATACCCAAAATTGAACAGGTCTTCAAGCTACAAAATCCGGTAAGTATAATCCTCATGTCCGTTTTGACATCAAGTGAAAAAGATAAATGGAACACCAGAGAAAGTTTTGACATTGATAAAACAGTCAAATATGCGTAACAAACGGCATTAATGTGATCCTGAGTTAGGAATCGAACACGAGACCCCAAGTGTCGACCAAGTGTGAGAAGCGAGTGTGCTATCGCTACCCCTACCTTGATTCTCAAGCTTTTGATCTGCATGGTTTTTATTATGACCACAGGAGGGATACTGGAGCATGGATAATCCTGTGTTCTGGTCCGTTCACCTGGATACAAACAAATGCATAGCAATTCTTAAAGATGCTGGTGCAATGTCTCTTGGTATGTATCATGTACATCTATTATCCTACTGTGTTCTAGTAGGCTCAGGAGCGGATCACCCAATCCGTCCTTGTTTTATGTTTCAGTTTTAATGCACCTCTTTAGCTTGGGCGTAATGTATCGTTTCTTTGTTGGTAGTGCAAAGAATCTTGTTCTGAAGAGAATGGCATGTGGTCTGAAATGGTTACACGTTACGGGCAAGATAAAATGTTCTATAGCCATAGCTAACAGACCTGTGACTCTTGATTTGAGTGATGCAATTGACACGTTTTCAATCGAATCTTTGCAAGCAAGAATCTCCCCTGGGTCTACATCAATAACTACCAGTTATTGGGGGAAGGGACAAGTGATTATAATATAATCAGCATAATCAAGCATAATACGAGACACTGGCATATTATGATGATTTATGAAAAAACATCTAGATTTCGTCCTCTAAAAGATTCGAAAGACCACAATGCGCCATGTTCACTACCTCATACCGCGAGTATTCACTTTGCATCCTCCAACCGTTACTTACGCGCAACTATTTACATTTGAGTCGTCAACTCATAAGGTACATTTTTGAGTCAAATAATAAGTCCATTCTTGTTGTCTTTGACAGGTGTGGAAGTCATCCATCAAATTTTCAGATTCTTTGCCACTCTGATGATGTTGTTTCTTCTAAGATCCTGCTTTCCCAGCTTGTTTTCGTTCTCTCTCGATCCAGTTGGAAAGAAAGAGACTGAGGTGGCAAAAGAATGGAAAGAACAAATATCTAAAGCGTTCTGTTGGCTTAAAGCTGTCGACAAGAAAATCCCATCACTCTGTTGGCGCTTGGAGCTCGGTAGCGACTGGGAAATAGCAGTTAACTTGATGAATTCTAAGTGTATTGATTATGATAGTGATGTCTGAGTATAGCTACCACCCACGGTAGGTATTGGGAAAATGGTATTGGCAAAGAAGTTAATCGGCCTTTCTCACACGGCAACCATGTTTAATGCCACGTCAACAAACAAAACGAGTAAATTTCGTCTGCTCATGCTCTTTTAAAGTCTGTTTGCAATTATAAGTCCAAAACGCCTTTGTTTTGTAAAAACAGTATGCAAATTTGTGTTTCAGACAGGTCTGCCAAATGGACTCTTAAAAAATATAAGCCGTTCCGGAGTTGTAGAAATGCGTTGCAATAGCTTAGCTGTCTTGAGGAACGTTCCATGAATCAGTTGACATTTCATGCATCAAGAAATGAAACGAAATTTGAAAAGTGTACATGATAATTAAGGTTGCCTATCTCTTATCTTTCAGAGTTCGACGCCATATAAGTATTAAACCTTCCCCTGAAACAGCCACATGTTGCAACGCGTTCTCCATTTCCAGAAAAGCTAATACAGTAATATTTTTGTATACGGCCTCGAAAAACGCCGGTCGGAGATCTGAAATCTGAGACCGAGTAACGCTCTGTAAAGTGTAATATATTCACAGCCGAGCAACGTAGTTTCCACTTAAATTGGAATATGAAGCGTGATATTTGAGTAAGAAATTTGATTATTCGTATCTTAGTCAGAAAACATAAAAAGCACAAAATTCCGTTAGTTTTAGATCACCCATTTCAGATCTCCGACCGGCGTTTTTCGATTCCGTAAACCAAAATATGTAATCGAAGAAAACGAACATTTACTTTCTCACTAAAACTCTCCTGTTGAGATCTTGAAAAATGTGCAGAATGCGCATGCGCCAATGCTTATCTCCAGTGTCGCTGCCGCTTTGAAGGAAAATTGGTAGCGACATCGTGAAGTATTGGTTTCGGCTGGGATTAAATTAGAGGACGTCAAGACACTGACATTAACATTCTTGTCATTGCAAAATCATCACCAGTCTTTCTTCGAACTTTTGAAAGGCTCAGCTAATATTACATATTTTTTTTCAAAAGACAATCTCAAAGCTTTTCATAAATCATCATAAATAGTTTAATATCTTTATAGTAAAAGTTTAACATCACCCCAAGTGTATATTTTTAACGGTTGTCTTTTGTAGGGGAAGGGCATTTGACATTTCCCGCCTTTGTGTTACGTTCCTGTTTTCTTTTTTTTTTAAATTCTCCTGCAAGAGCGACGTTTTGTAATTGTAATCAAACTGATTAGACAAAAGACCCAATTTTACAGTGTCATGTGAATTGTCCTACAGCAGAAACAATCTTGATTAGGCTAGATTGCAGCTCCAATCTTTATGATCAGTTTTCACTTAAGGCACCCTGGGATCCAGAGGTTCTTGTTCGTTGCATTCGGGTGGGTTTTAGGCGAACAGCAACAGACGGACCGGCAAGAATATATTACCTCTGGACCCCAGAGGTAATCAGTTGGTTGTGAACACGAAGAGGCTTCGTCTTGTTCTTGATCGCTTCATGTCTGTACAACATATCCCTTACCCACAGCACTGACGACATGAACTACCTTACATGGCAATATTGACTGTTTTAAATTAATCGCATCAGGAAGTAGAAATGTGTATTTTTAGTTATCAAATCTCAAACACTCTTAGAATTAAAAATTATCGTAATAAGATTTAAATGTACTAAGAATAAAAACAATAAAAAGAAATTAAGATATTTAGTGAAGGTTTTCCTGTTTTCGCTTTCCAGTTCACTTAAACCAGTCCAGGTCAGCACCAGGGTCGGAAAATGGTGGGGTAGGAAGCAAAAACACAGGCCTTTAGCCGACCCCCCTACCCTCCCCCTCAACAAACTAACTAACATTACATGCGAACGCACAATACTGTATAAGAGCACTGGGCTTTCATGAGTCAAAGGGGTTATGAATATTAAATGAACCCAAGTAATTGCGTGAGCAACATTCTACATATTGCATTTTTATTAATGAACTAAAGATCAGTCGGAAGAGCAGACTGTCCAGCTTTTGTACTGAAAGGTGGAACTTGGCCACGGTTGATGGGTGCTCGAGTATAGTACCTCCCTATCCGCCCTACCCCGAGCCCCATTTCTCCCATATCCCCAACCCCCCTCCCCCATACTCCCCTCGACCACTCACGTTTTGGATCAAGTCGTCATTACTGATTTGTGTCTAACACATTTGGCTTATTTTTTTGTATTATAAACAGCTGTTTCCATATGACTGCTTAATCACGAGTTCTTGAGCCTGAAACGCAAATCGCAATTTCACTTGACCCGACCAATACTACGTCCGGTGTTGCTGATCTGTTCAGACTGGAATCCTATGCGTACAAACGTTACGTTGCATTTTAAATAAATACAATACCCTGGTGTGGGTATCGGAGACAGGAAAACGAAAAAAACGTTGCTTTATTCGAAACCAACCCAATTTTAAGCGATTTCGATTGTTTAGAGCAGATTTCGTATGAGGGGAAACTCCTTGGCGCCCTGATCTGAATTTATTATGTTTTGCGTTCAGAACCGAGTCAAACAAATACTTAGTAACGCTTGTACACAATGCTTCGATCAATAAGTATGATTAGCTTTAAAACTCTGTGCCTGGCGTTGCGTTTTTTATGCAGGCCAATCAGACATGGCTCCAGCTTGTCTCTTTCCTTGTTGGATGTTTACTTGGCTGAATTTGGTTTCATGAACACTTGATTAGTTGATTAGAAAAGGGTTAAAGCTGATAGGAAAACTCGATGGAACAGCTACCAGCTAGTTACAGAAAAATATACAGTATGCAGAGTTTAATATAGATAACAGGGATTTCTTTTTCCAAACGGAATGAAGATGCTATTGAAATTATTAAAGCGTGTTCCGTTTCTGGTTCATTCATTCATTATATCTTGAACAAGCTTTAAACTACAGCTGTTGACGTCATCATTAGCATAAGCCAAGATCTTCCGAGAATCATGGAAATGACTAAAGATGAATCCACTCTTGTCTCTTGCCGAACCATTTAATAGCTCTTAAAAATAAACTTGCTTAATATGTTTCCGCGGGTTCATAGTACCTATACAGAAGATGTACCTCAGTATCAAACCCCGACATCATCAGCTTTGCGAAGGTCATAGGTTCGATCGCATCAGTTGACGGATAGAGAATGTTCACTCGATGACTTTCAAGTATGCGGATACTTACGCCAAGACCATTTCACCAACTTTTTTTAGTCATTTTCGTATCATCCGCTTCCTGGAAGTACCTGGCTGGGTGGTTTGTGGTTGGTGGTAGTAGTGTTATAGTATGCACTGAGGAGATATGAAGTGGTAATGATCATGATAGGTCAAATATCGTAATTGCAAAAAAAAGTTAATCTTAGCTTATTTATTTTTCAGTGCTTTCTAAGTTTATGCATCCTAAACGTTTAAAAACAGTGAAGGGGGGCTAAAATTTTGGACTGGAAGAGGAGTCCCTCCTGGACTCGGGGAAAAACTGATCAGGGCAGCCATAGTTTATGTTTAAGGAAATTATATCTAGAATTAGAAAGTTTTTTCTGTGTTTGCAAAAATATTTGATTATAAAGGAATGGTGTTCCTTCAGTAATAATTGATTACTTAAGTACTTGAACCATCATAACATGTACGAACAGTATGTTGCTTTTAAGGTTGCCTAGGTCTCAGTGGCGATGCTAAGCCGGCAAAGACGAACTGAACCTCGGCAGACAACTGTCGCCCGCGATCATTTTGTATAGAAGGTGAAAGAAAACCATTCTATATTTGAATTATTTTCTTTCCTTTTCGTTCATTCTAGGAAATACAGGTAGTTTTAGGTAATTAGGAATTTCAGCAACCATTGAATTGGGGCTAGTAAATGATGATCATGTGATGAAGGGTTCTGTACTTATGTACCATTCGTTTTCACTGCCCTTGAGTAATTGAAATTTTTCTGAAATATTAAAAAAGAAATATAAAACTTCTAATGTTTTAATAAGGGAGTATTTATTTGCTTCATCCCCAAAGGGGAAATTCCTTACAGCAAACCTAGGCAAACCCCTACCGTACGTGACTAATTTCACAGGCATGCGTGACAATATTCCCTTATATGACGTCATAAATCACGCCATCACACAGGAACTTAGAATATTATGAATCATCGCCGAAAAGACTTTAGCTCGTAAAGACCGACGCTGCCTGAGATAATACAAGTGAAAAATATAATTGCGAAAAAACGCTGTTTAAGCATCCGTTACAATGTTACGTAAGTATTGAAAGGATGGAGATTTTGTTTTGTACAGGCAGGATTTCGGTTGAAAATTCTCGACGGAACACTGAAAGTAAACTAGTAAAAAAAGCATATATCTTAAGTTGTCTTAAAGACTAAAAACTTTTAGAACTGTATAGGATTATGCATCTTATTTCCTTTTATGAAACGAAGAAAAAATTAAACCCTTTCTTAAACTATCTTTATTCTCCTTAATGCGCTTCGTAAGAATCTTTCTAGGTGTTTATAAAAATGGTTAGCCTATCCACTAGCAAAACCTTCGACTGCTAAGGATCTGTTTTTTGTATCGACTTTTGATCATCTTATTATTGTTAAAAAACTCAGATGTCTCATAACAGAATTAGTCATCTTTCCTGTCGACCAAATTTATTGCCTTTTTAAATATATTCATAGCTTCCATAAAAACATGCTATTGTACTTGTTTATATTTTAGGAGAATATACTAATATTCTCACCGCATGACTTCTCTCTATTTGCCTACCTCTTCAAACATTTTCAAATTCAATACGTATACATGTAACGTTAGAAAGATTTTTCAAAGCAATTTATTTTACTGTAATTGTTTGTCCATTTAATACTTGGAAGTTTTGAAAGGATTTTCTTTTAGCCAACTGCGGGGTCACGTGATCCAAGAGATAGCTCTAAAGAATTGATGATTTACATCTGTTCGATTTTCTTGTTAATATTTTATAGTTTTTACGATTTTGGTCAGACTAGACTTCCTGTGGTCTGTGCAGATGGGAAATATGTCAAGGCAAACTAGTTGAGGCATTGTGTACACTCAACGTTGAACTAACAGATTAATATATCATTCCTTTGCTAAAAAACATTTCCCGTTTCTTCTTATTCCTTCCTCGTCTCGTTGTCTTGCCTTAGTTTCTAGTTTGTTTTCAATCGTTTCTCGATGTGTAGTTTTTAGGAGACAATTTTCGAAATTGCAGAGATACAAAATTGCAGTCCAATAATTTAAGGGGAAAAAAACATTTCAGATAGTAAGTTTCAAAAAATTAAAGTGAACTCTTTACACTAACGAAGAAAACAAAAAAAATCAACTCAGCTCGTTTATTTTGTTTCATTTTTTTTTCATATTCTTAATCAATTACAAACAAAAATTTTTTCCATAAATCACTACTCCAAGAAGGAAGTCCTAGGGAACACAGGAAGTAGGTGCCAGTCCCCGTCTGAGTAATAATAGAGTTTACGTCTTCATCAGCAAGTTCCGGAGTTCTTCATTCATAAGCTGCAGTGATCGCGATGAGACGTTGGAAAAGCACTGTTTCCAAAAGTGTAAAAAAAATTCTAATAATTGAAAGAGGACTAGAGAAGAGTCCAGATCGCACTTGTGGACGATTTTTAAGACCATTAGATGGCAGATGGATCCAGTGTTAGGAATCTTGAAGGCGGAAATGACAGTTCTGCTTGTAGTATCCCTAGCAAGTCAACCATTAGTACCTTTAACGAGCGAGAGTTTATTCTTAAGTTACTAAGCGAAAAACGAACTTTATTAGCTGCTTTGCATTCAGAGAAAAAGGACAAACTTAAATGGAAGAGTGAGTATGAAAAACTCTTTGAAGAACAGAGAACGTTGGATCGAGGTGTAAACGATGATTTGACAGATCCTACAGGATGTAGCATGAGACTCGGTACATTGACCTTGGGCGAAGAGGGAGCCGCATACCAAAATGAAAGTAAGATTTTGCATAAAAGAGTAAGAGAACAAGAAAGAACAATTCAATCATTGAGAAGCCAAAATGCATCACTATTAAATCAAGTAGCTGTGTTACGATCTGAAGTAATAAGACTAGCAGGATCGCTGAGTAAACTGGATGTTCAGGTCGATACAGAGTTACTCAAAGAGCAATTAAGTTTATACGAAGAAGATTTTCAAAAAGAAAAAGATGATAAGGTTAATGCACAGAGTAAAATATCAACTTTGAACGAACAACTACGGGATTGTCAGGATTTAATTTCTAGTTTAACTGTTGAATTGGACATGTACAAGACAGCTTACGAGCGAGAAAAAAAAGAGAAAGAAAAGATGCTGTTAAAAAGTTTGCAACGTGATACACGGAGAACTACCGTTTCGTCAGAAAACAAGAGACAAAACCGGCCGCAACCTTTACCAAAACCTCAATTGCAAGTTGTCTACCCTGTTGTAAACACACAAGCACATGAGGACGATACAAGGCGAAGACAGCAACTCCAGCGTGTTGGAGTATTTACTAGAGATATGCAACGATCGCCGAATTATGATTTATATGGTAATGATGGGGATCCCGAGCAACATTGGTGGTCATAGTAAATATATATATATATATATAGTCGACATTAGATATTGTAATCAAAACAAATTGTGCTAGCTAGTTAGCAACACGCTGAATCTCTGTAAACGCATATCTATCAGTTTCTTATGGGTATAAATAGTACAGACTTTTGTACAACAATAAAGGCAAAGGAGAAGGGTAGGAGGATTTGACCCCCAGGTCTTCATACGGTAGGTACTTGATTGGTATATTTTTATAACTTCCTTTAGGATTTTTTAAAGATAAACAATGACTCGGGGACTGATTATTTCGTTGAATATTCATATTCGAATAAATAATTAGCGAAGGATGACAAATTATGATAGAATATTCCTAGCAGCCAAGTAACAGAAAAAAACCGTTGAAAATTGTACAAAGATTGAAGAAATTATTAAAACAACAATGAAAGAAACTATATTTTTTAAGAACATTTTTGTGAGAAATTTTGCCTAGTTTTCTCAATTTTAAAGTATTCCGTTACATTTTTGTCTTTCTATTTTGGAAAAAAGGAGAAGTGTTGAGTGTTTTTCGGTCGCGGTTTGCATTGCCATTTCAGTTCTGGAACGCGGGCCTCCGCATATCTTAACCTTTTATGACCCTTCCAAAGATACGGTCTGCCACACGAGCAAAAATGATATGACAAAACAGCGTATTTCCTTGTGTTAGGCATAATTTTAGACACCAAAAGAAAAGAAAATATTTACAATTTTATTGATAGTGTTCTCGTAGTCATTTTATGTAAAGTCTATTGTCAGGGATTCGAATATGGCTCGTGGATACAGGAAGTTGATTCCTCACATCAATGACCTTTAGAAATTTGATTGACAATCACTTCCTCTTTCAAAAAGTTCCTAGAAATCAAAAAAATTCATAGTCTACTTCATATTTAAAGAAACGGTGCTCCCGGTTATGTGCAAGTTGGCATGTTTCAGTTCGAAATCCCAAACAGAGGAAGTAGTTTTCTGGCGACTATGCGGGTTTACAGGGAACAGATTAGTTCGAAAATCGTCTGCTGGGAATGTTTCATGTTTCTAGATTTCTGTCCCCACAAAATTAATATGGCGTCTTATCTCAGTATTCATAATAATGTAATATCTTTTACATCAGTTAGTCCATCAAGAAATATAAAATCTAGATCAAGAAACAAATAAATAAGTAAAAACTCTAACAAGGAAAATACTAAAAAATGAATTTTGGCGCGAATTCCTTGACGCCCTTGAGCCTAATTGAACAAAGTTTTTCCTTGACAACGAATATATTTATGATCAATCCTCGTAATAGTATGTTTGGACATGATAAACCTATTATCATTTTGATGGTTTGTTTTATCCATCAGTTGTCAGCTGTTTGAAAAGCTACAAACTACGTTATATTTAGTTCCGCTTTTGCTAAACCGAAGGAGGGATTTGTAGGGATCATTGCCGTTCCTCCTCCCCCAAGCTCTAGTTTTGTGGCTTCTTCCTTGTTGGCCCGGCTGAACTGCTTTCAGCGATTATTTGACCTTAATTAAAGCAGCGATGCTATCGATTGTGTGGCAAGGATTTAACGTTAGCATTAACGTATCAAAATAACGTAAACTAAGCCTTCATTTTGGCCTTACGTATTGCCGGCTTAAACACTATTAAAACTTTAAAGCATCCTTTACTCGAAATTTCTCGCAAAATAGGACTTGCTAATAGCAGCTACTCATTTAGCTCGTGCCAATAGTTACTGTGATACGTTTCTAACCTTTAGTCATGACGTGGGTTAATTGGACTGAGTAGGCCGACAGCCTAAGGTTACGGTATGCTTTGGGTAATGAAACTAATAAATCCAATTTCTTTCACAGCCCACATTGATATTCTTTAATCCACCCACCTTAGCATTCAATAGCTTTCGCACGTTATAACAACAGTTTCTCGTCATCGTTTAATTTTCTCACACGAAGAGGAAAACCTTAGCCTTGGCAAGTCCAAGGTATGCTCGCAGGAACTGACCGGTATTTCAAGTTTGTCATGTGAATACTTGGTGCGATTGCAGCTCTAGTCATTCCAAGAACTGAAGTGACATGCCTTTTGGATGTAAGAACCAAATTAGTCTTAACCCAAAGGTGATGTCGCCTATCATGGCCAATATGTAAAGATTTTTTCGTGTTTTCGTTGGAATTTCCGGGCAACAGGGCAATTGCGCTTTAAACTGTTAAGAATTGAGTAAAACAAACGTTTTGAAAAGGTGCTATTAAAATTCATAACAAACAAATTTTAAAAAATCGCCTTAAATAAGAGACCATCCATCCTCAATGGCAGATCGGGCTTGCATGCACGGGTTTATTTTCCAGCTATTATTATGTGCCAGACAACAAAGGCATGCCTGTTCAGTATATTTAGCATACTGATGCTATTCATCAACGTCCAGCCAAGTACCGCGTGGACAGCGAGGCTAATATTCGTTGTTCTATTTTCTGTTAAAAGAAAAAGTCGCTTACTAAATGTTTAATTACAGATGATGTTGCGAAGACCGAAGGGACAAAAAGCAAACAAAACATTCTTTCCTTTTCTTCCTGACAACATTCACAGCATAAAAGTGTCTTTTAAAGTTTTATCATTTTATCAAATTCTATATAATTCCTTCTTTAAATAAAAAAGCGATAAGAAACAAAAATCACACTATCTTTCCTACCATATTTTGTTTTTGTCCTTTCACATGAAAAAGTGCTAACTATGTAGACAATAGAAAACAAGAAAGCAAACGACTTTGCCCAAATTAGTGGTATGCATTCTTAGTACTTCATGGGTTCATGCAATCTAATTTCTTTAAAATATAAAAGTGATAATAGAAAACAAGAAAATTGAAAGAAATATGATTACAAAATTACAGTTTTATGCAGACCCATGTTTTTCTATTTTTTTCTCGTGAAACTGGTTCCCTTTCTTTGGAATAAGATCCATGCTATTAAATATCTTCTTCATGGATACTTTAAAAATACTGGTAATATAGTGAGTCATTAATAGTCCTTTAGATTTCAAAACACGACCAAAAATACTCTCAGTCAATCCGGTCAGATTTCTCCATGTGGCAGCAATTTCTTCATCTTTTACTGTTTTTCCAATTTCATTTAAGGATTTTCCTCTATTTTGCTTAACATTAAAAACAGGTTGCCCACTTGCAAATGATTTCAAATTTTGTCCATGTTCGATCATCTGTGCTCCTTCCAAAAGTCGTTCTTGAGGACCATTCTCATCAGAATTCAGAGAAGTACTAACATATTGGTCCTCGGTTATGGCCCAGCCAGTTCTCTTTAGTTCCACAGAGTCCCTAGATTTCATAGCTTTATACTGATAAAGTCTGATAAGCCATTTCTCCCAGTATTCTTCACATAGTTGTTCATTCATGATATGTACATCTGCTGGGTCACCATTTTCATATGCTATCACAAGGACGCCATTTAAGATCTAAAGCAGACAGAAAATACATGTTAAATAAACAACTTCAAATTAATTGTACATCATTGTCGTTCAGCTAGCATAACCGTCAACAAGTCATTACTATCATCATTAAGTGTGCTTAGAATATAGAGTTTTGGGTGCACTTGGTCTGTTGAAGAAGCTAGAGACGCACTTATGCTAACCAGCCTCACCCATTCACCCAAAACTTGATTGAAGCTCGCTATTAAATAATCAATCCTTTTTCAATATCATCAACATCAACACCACCATCACCATTCATTTTAGTCATCATCAACATCATCACTGCAATATGCTCCAAAATTCGGCTTAATTAATAAAAATAAAAAAACAAAAACAAAAAGAAATAAATATGAAGATATACTCAGACTTATAACACATCCAAATATGCAAAATTTTAAATAATATTATCTAGTGACATAAAACAAATATGGATTGAAAGATCCTTTAATGGTCCCCAGAAAACAACCAATTGTTAGCCCTTGAAATCCCTACCCTCCCCCCCAAAGGTTAGACATAGAGTTAATATTAGGACATGGTCCAGGACTGAAGCTGACCTATTCACCTCCCTTTATCAATACTTCCTGACAACAATCACTTAGCAGCACTACAATCAATTATATTGGACTTAAAGTTACATTTACCATTACCTGAAATGGATAGTCTAGGTCAAAGTTAATAGCACCCGCATATGCAGAAATTTGTATTGGATAGGAATGACACTGAGTAAGATTAACTTTCTTTTTCTGTGAGGTCTTCCAATCTATTACTGAAAGTATTCCCATATACTCTGCAACAAGGTCAATTGTGCCAGCATAACCAAGACTTGAGTGCACAACGGAAGATTCCACTGCTAATGGGTTGGAGATGTTTGGTAAAACATTACAGACACTCTTTATGAAACCAGATGTGTGTAACATGTGATGCCTTGCATTACTTGATTCTGCTGCAAAATATTCCTTCATATCCTGTATGAAAAAAAAGGAATTTCATGTCAGCCATATTTTACATGTACGCTGGCAGCCAGGCTGCATTAGAACATAGAATGAAGAATTATGAAATACAATTTATCAAAATAAAAATTTTTCACTGGTAATGTTCCAAACAAAGATCATATAGGTTTATACTTTTATAGTTTAGTGTAGTTGATAAACCTAAGAAAAAGTTCTAACTAATTATGATTATTATGATTATGATTAATATTTATTGCACACATCCGGGAACTTTGTACCATGTGTTGTTCAAAATGAAAGTGGTGCCGTTACATGATTTGTACCTGTGTTACTCCCAACTTGCTATCATTTTTTACCTTCTGAAACACATATTTTATGTAGATATATCATTAAAAAGGAAATACCAACTTGGTTCTTAAGAATTACTGAAAAAATACCATGATTGTGCATTTGATGAAAGTGGCTTAATACACTAGTGCTACAAATTTTTGATTTTATCAAGCATGCATCAAGCTGCAATAATTTACTTAAACAGGTTTACTCAGGAATTGATAGACTTACGGCTAGTGAGCTGCAAGTTTAACTAACCATATAGTTTTACAGGAAAGGACTTAATATATATACAGCTATTTCAAAAAAGGTTGGTGAAGATCTTGTTGCATGTTGCATTTACTGCATTTACATAAGCTTGAAATGTATTTTATTCATATTACTACTGCTAAGGTTGAATTGAGTACTGATCATTTTAACCAATATATGGCCATACATTACCTGATGGAAAGTGGTTCCTTTTATAGTTGTGTCTTTCTGCATCAATCCAAACTTTTCCTTACCAAATTTTTCAATATTTGATTTTCTCCAGTTCATCAACCCAAAGAATTCATTGGGTGGTTTAGTGTTTGATAATATTGTAGTAACACTTGGGTACCTCTCCAGGTATATCCTGTTACCCCCAACAGAATCACTCATCTGATGGTTAATAGACAGCGGCTTATGTATGCACTGCAAGTATCTCTGGTTATTCACTGGCTTTCCGATGTTCTTGAATGGAATTTTGGATTTTGCTGTGCTTTCATCATAGTCTTTATAAAGTTGGTGTATAAGCCTTGTATTCACTATATGATCCACCTGAAAAAAACATCAATTAAGCATATAATGGCAGTTTTCATATTAACAGAGCGCATACTTTCAATCTACTGCTTTTAGATATTAGGTATAGTTCTACCTTCAAAGAGTTTAAAACCAAGGCAAAACGCCATTTCAAGCGCTAACTAATATCCTTTCGCGCATTATTATTTTTCTTCTTTTCATTTTTCTCTATACTATTCTTGTAATTATATTTATTTTATACAGGACTCTATTCAAACTAGCCTAGCTAAACTAGATGTTCCTGTTAAAATATTGAATATAAATAAAAAAATAAAATAAATAAATAAAATTAAGGGATAATAAGTATAGGAAATCGCACGATCTCCAGTACAATTTGAAAATTAATAGACTTAACAGACTTACAATAGTAATGTTTTGAAAGTTCTTGTAATTACACAAGCCTTTAGTTCAATTAAAGAACTTTCAAAACATTACAAGTGTCTATTAATTCCAAATTGTACGAGAAGACTGTGCAATTTTTTGTTTATAGTTCACTCAACAAAATTTCAGTAAAAAATGCAAAGCGACCTAAATGTTAAACTTTACTTTATTCGCTTTTTTGAGTCAAAAAAATGTGATTTTTGTAAACATTGTCTCATTTGCTCTTGGAAAAGTTTTCAACCATTTTGCAATTTTTATTCCTCAAAATAAGTTGAAAGCAAAAATGGTAAACTCCTCTCCTTATTTGAGATTTTTAATAATATAAGTGTTGCTTATTATATATTAAAATATAAAGATTATTTGCTAGATTTTCAGATATTTTTATGAGAATTCCCGTTTTTGTATTCCACAAATTTATGTCATTTCTTAGATCGAATTTGGCATTTTCTAAAAATAGTCACATATATTTTTCACATTATGGAGTTTTTCCTCACAACTATGCATTTTTCAGAAAACTCCAAATGTTTCATTCCCAAAAAGGATGCACTTAATAACAATTTTTCCTTTACCTTCTTTATCAAAAAAAAATATTCTAAAACTTTCCTCTATTTCTAATTAACTTTTATTTGTAAACATTTGCAAAATATCAAATCACCTTAAAATTGTTATTTTAAATAAGAAATATATCTGGTTATTTTTAGTGTGAAATATATTCTCAATTATAGCGATATTATTAAGTTATTCTAGCGATAATGTAACGAGTACAATCGATACTTTTTTTCATTTTGCTATAAACTAATGCTTTTGTACCAATATCAAACTGTATTCCCTACATCTTCCATTGTGCACTCGCAAGTGCCCCACCTTGTCATATAATTTTTTTTATGAATAATGCTTTTTTATGACTAAACTTTAAGGTCAAATCTCTAAAGAATACATGATTTCATAAATTTATGAAATCAAGCTAGTCTCAGACACGTTTCATAAATCTATAAAAACAAGGTGGTCTCCAAATTATATTCATATAAGAAGCAAATGTAACAGTATTTTTTGAAAGGATAATTATATTAACTTCATTTCTGTCACTGATAAAGATCTCGATATCGTTTGGTTATTTTTTCAATAACTGATAAAGTAGATAAAGTAGATGGGTATAGTCAGTCAATGCAATCAACTGCAATCATAATACTACGAGTAAATACCTTTGTTTTTTGGATATTTCTCAGATCAAACAAACATCTGTATGGTTTAGTAGTATTCTTCAACTGATTCTGAATCATTTTTAGATGTAAAGAGACCCAGTATGAAGTACGAATGTTATTTTTTATCTTTTCATTTATAAAAGATACACGCTCGCCATTTTGAATAGACAGCATATCAGAGTGACAAGCTGTGACGTCACGCTTATACACAGGGAACCCAGCCAGAAACTCATAGAGAGAATGACGCCGCGGCAAATTCAAATAAGCCAAAAAAAGGACTCCTTTACTTTAGTAAACTAGACGCCCTAAAGGCGTATACTCGGGCTACCTGTGTATAATAGAATGTAGAACTTTAAAGGGAAAACACTGAGAGCACTAGTTAATGGAAACGGTACTGGAATGGTGCAAGTGATGTTAAAATAGCGCATTTCAAAAAGTTAGTGGGTTGATAAACTTACTGTGATTGATTCTGTGATTGAGACTTTTGTAAACATGGGATAAACCAGCATATTTTTGTGAACCTGGATTTGTCAAGAGTGGCAAGTAATAAATAAGCTTATGACTTGCATTTATTGCTCTTTTGTGTAAGTAAAAAAGTGATTTTCTAGAACATAATTAACTCCGTCTGGGTAAAGCACTACCATGGCCAGTGTTTCTCTTAAACTTTCGATGACAACTTTTGACATATGATTTAATTTTTTCGGGATTGAAATTACATTTATTAAGAAAACAATGAATTCTAGATAACATGGGTACATTATTGACCACATACTTACGAACCATTTTCTGTATTTTTCTGCTTTTGTGCAAAAGTTGGGTTAGTCGTTTAACTGGGACTCTACTTAGTTCTCGATCACGCGAAACAACACGAGGCTTGTGCTCAACATACTGATGAATATAGTAAAGTAGAAATGATGCGTTCGGTGTGTATATAATGAATCAGAGAAATAAGAGAAAAATATCATATGCCCTTGGCAGGATTTGAACCCACGTCTTCGGTATTCTAGTCCGATGTGTTAACCACTACACTACAAGGACCAACCACGCTGGTAACGCAGCCAGAATATGAAATGTAGGGTATTCGTGAGGATCCCAGAGCGATATTTTTTCTCTATAGGTAAGTTGAACACCGTAAATGTACGCAGATAATAGACATAGTAAAGTAGAAATGATGCGTTCGGTGTGTATATAATGAATCAGAGAAATAAGAGAAAAATATCATATGCCCTTGGCAGGATTTGAACTGATGAATATGAAATTTAGCATAACGAGACCTGCATTCCTCTAATAAATGTGACTCTTTATTGGGATAAACAAATACAGATAATTGTACAGCTTTTTCAAACACATCGCAGTCATTTAGTAAAGAATCTACGAAAGTCTTGGTCGAGGTAATTATGAAATGTACAACAAGAACCAATACACAGGGCAGCGATCAACACGCTCGCTACTGATAGTTCAAAGAACGATAGAGTATTGAAAAATATATTCAAAATCGTAAACGAAAACAATACAATAAATAAAAGACTTATCCTCACTGTCAATGATATATGTCCAAGGCTTCTTTATTCTGGAAACGTATTAAATGTTATCTTGGAAGATTTAAACTGACGCTCGACATCTTTTAGAGTGGGTCTACCGCGAACGGCGTGTGCTTTTGTATGTATTTTGAGCGCCTCAGCAGAACAGCAAGTCGCCATTACTTTCCAATAAGTTTTCAAGATATAGCACGAGAAGCAGCTAGCAAGATAGGATCCGCAAGATAAGCAAAAGGAAAAAGACCTACAGAACCTTCGAAAAGCAAAGCAAGTCACATGACTTGTGGTAACCCGCCTCGTTTTCATACTTGCAGGGGAACACCGCAGACCGCCGAGCATCGCAGGCTTACACACTTTCGACAATGTCGATAGATAGATAGATAGATAGAAAACCGAAACCTAGACTCGGTCTACCTTGCAGGTAGCCCGAGTAATAAAACCTAAGATAATTCATTACGTCAGGGCCTAAAGAATACTTAAGTTAAAAATTTACAAATTTACAGATGCTTGTATGACTGAGAGAGAGATGATGGCTAGTGAACACTAGCGTGGACTGCGTCGGTGTTTCTAACGAGTCATCGTAGATTAATAAGTTTTACACCGTAGTGAAAATAAGAACTGACGTTTCGGACGTTAGTCCTTCGTCGGAGTCAATTGATTGACTCCGACGAAGGACTAACGTCCGAAACGTCAGTTCCTATTTTCATTACGGTGTAAAACTTATTAATCTGCGATGACTGGGAGAGAGTTTTGAAAGTTTTAAAAGGAGAAGAATGAATGCTTGTTTTGGCGCCAAAAATTCACGCCACAAAGAAAATAAAAAGCTGTTTGATTACTTTCATTTCTAACGAGAAAACTGAAAATTTATGCTAAAAATAGATGAGAATGAAGTTTTACTAATTTTATTTTTGTATCATTATTTCAAACGAGATTAATACCTATACTTTGCTTCAAATTTTTAGTTTCTTTCGCAATAAGGTGACTGCCTACTTTTGAACATTCGATTTAAGCCCATGATATGCGCGCGCTCAAAAACCGCTGAAAAATCTAAAAGATTTTATTGAAGAACCATACGCCCTTCAACATGAGGCAAAACCCTCAAATTTTGCACGGGACTCTTTCTTTTTCAGGGGCCGCGGAGAGGGAGGGGCTAGAGACTTATTTTCATTTATTTATTTTTTCATGATCAAATCTTTTTTGTGATTTCCTCAAGTTTATAGTAGCATGCATATGCGTAATACATTTGTAGCTCATCAAATTAGTTAATTTCTCTGGATTTTTTTCAACAACGTTAGAACATAAATTTTTTGTAATTTATAAAATATCTTACCCTAATTGTTTAAAAAGAAAAATTCAAAATTAATTAATCAACACGCATAGACACAAAGAAACACGCATAGACACAAAGAAACACGCATAGACACAAAGATAAGAGAATAGGAATGTTTGTGCTAAACTGATACTTTCCGGGGGAGCATGCCACCGGACCCCAGTAGCTTGCAACCGCCATGGGTCTAACACATGAAAAAATCGATTTTTGTAAGGAATTTCGTTCGGCTTTATCAGAGTTTTTAAGAGCACCGAAAGTTTTTGTCGAAAATATCCACATATTATTGTAGAATGATTGACTAGCTTTCATTCGTGCAATCTTAGAGTCTGCAAATAAATATAATCTAATTTTTTTCCTAATCACCGGTGGCGCAATTTTTGCTCCAAGAGCTCGCAAGCAGGCTTCCATTAAATGCTGATTATCTCGAAAACAAGCTAGAGAAACCCTATTTTTCTTTCCAGATTTGAGAAACAGCATTAAATTTTGATTCGGAAAATCGAAGTTGTACAAAAAGTTTAATATTTTTTCCAAAAGTAGGCAGTAACCTTATACATCACACAAAGCTATTGAAATATTATTGAAAGGTTATATGCTATTTTACCGATCGTTGGTTCTATTCTTTCTGGATTCCAGGATAGAATAGACATTGGTTGTATTTCATACAGCCTCCTTCATCACCATAATTTTTTAAAGTTCTTGTAACAGCAATAGCAATATATTATCCGGGCCATTTGCAGGAAATAATCACATGACTGTTACTGGATGGCAAAAAGATTCGGACTTCCTTTACTCAAATATTAACTTTTCCAAACCACTTTCGTAAGCGACCATCTTTAATTTAATTAGCGCAGCGCAGTCGTGACGTCATAAAAACGAAGAAAAAGGCGAAATTCGTACAAACAAACTTACAAGTTTACTTTCGGCAGATAATTTTCACAGCCGATCGCAGTTGATCTTGGTTTACATGGGTTATTATTGTAACTTTAAGTAAAAATAATAAAATCGGTTCGTATATGCAATGTTTGTCCGAATCTTTAAGCTATTTTTAGAATCAGTGCGCTGCGCTATTTCCCGTTGTTTCCCGATATAAACTTTGTACTGAAAAAAACCCTCTCGTAAGCGACCACTCTCGTAAGCCACCGCCACCACCTTTGGGGTTAAAATTTTGGAATTGGTTTTTCCTCTCCCATAAGGGACTGTTCATTAATTATGCCTTGGGGGAAGGGGGGGGGGGGGTAGTTTGGAAGTAAAGTAGGGGGGCTTTGAAAAAAAATCATACAAAGAAGGGGGCTTAATAGTATTTACTGACAAAAAGAGGGGGTTGAAACAAATAATTAAGGTATGCCTAAAATGTCACAGGTCGCAAGGAGGGGAGTCAAAACAGTTTTTTAGATAAAATTGGGGGGTTGCAAATTTTTCCTCCAGCCCAGCTCCAGCTCCAGCCCCCCCCCCCCCCCCCGCTTAATTAATGAACAGTCCCTAAGCGACCACCCAAGAGCGAGTAATTATGACAGAACCTTACATTTACAGCATGTGTGTTAAAAGATTGCTATCGTTATTCTAGTTAGAGTTACAAATTAAAAAATACGAAAATAGATAACAAACGTTTTCCCCAAAAAAAATTGGTTGAGGATTTTTTTTAATTTTTTAAATCAACATTGCTGTTTTTTAATGCGCATTACAATCTAATAAGAAAAGATAACTACTAATATAAAAATGTACATGAATAATACCCCCCTTCCCCAACCCAGCCAAAAATATATATACATGTATAAATAAATGAATGAATATTATAAAAATGTTTAAACAAATAAAGAATAATCTAATTGCCATCTTATAATAATACGACTTTAGGGCTGTCTTAAATTTGACAAGAGAAGAAATGTTGCGAATGTCCAATGGGAGCCCATTCCACAGTTTGGGAGAAGCCGGATTCAAAAGATCTATCGCCAAGCGTCCTTAGAGACTTACATGTGGAAATGTTGAATAGTTGCTGGGGGGAGGGGGGTACAATTTTTTCCTGCTAAAGAAGGGGGGGCACAATTTTTTTTGACATTACTGAGGTGGGGGATCTTGAAATTTTGGAGTATTTTTGAAATTTCCCGGCTGCCCCCACTGCGCGCGCTGTACATAATGAACACAGCCTAATTGACATGGGCTGCCTGTGTTTTCCTTCCCTCGTTCCTTTATAGAATGGCGGAAGCAGATTATGTTTTCAAGGTTCTAGTGATCGGAGATAGCTGTGTTGGTAAATCGAGCTTAATACGACGGTTTCACGAAGACAAGTTTGAAGTAAATTACCTGTGTCATACTATTGGAGTGGATTTTTCTATACACGATCTAGAACTAGACGGCAAAAAAGTAAAGGTAAAAAAGAATTTGCAAGTTCATCAATTTTCGTTGTTTGACTTATTATACCAATGAAGAATAGTATCTTGTTTTAGTTTAACTTAGTTCTTAGCAATAATGATACTTATTCAGTTCATCTCACGATCATTTAGGGTCATTCAAAAGATTGAACGGGACGTTTCGTTTTCTTGCAATAAAAATGCAGTTGCACCAAAGAAAATAATGACTGTTTATTTTTTTATCATTGTGAGCCCATGCATCAGAATAAAACCATCGCACTCTCAGCATATACAGCTGTAGTCTGCTTGCAGTATTATGGAAACTAGGGTACAGACGATCAGACTGCTGGTTGCAGTACCTTTGATGAGTTTGGGTCCTAAGTAATCAACATACAGTATACTATACTAAACAGTGGTTAGTTTAGAATGTTCCTTGTCGTTGTTGTTGCTTTGATAGTTCAGCTATTTAGCCTCTCTTGCAGATGTTCTTTGTGTCAGTCCCTTCTCCTTCCCCACTAATGTGTTAATTAACTTATTAGTTGGGAAGAACATCTGCAAAAGAGGCTTCTCAGCCAGCTGATCTGAGAAAACGTTTCAAAAATGAGGTGTCATCTTTAGTAGCCTACTTACTATCATTAGGTAAGAAAACACTGCATGCTTCAAACTAGGTCCTGGCTCACAGCATTCTACAAGAGAAAAAAACTCCAAAAATGGCAAAGTAGGTCCTGGCTGTCCAGCTCACAGAATATTAATGCTAAAAATTTTCAAATGTACCAAGTACATGATGTACAAATGTTTGGTGCTAAAATCTCTTGCATACTCTCAGTTCTTCAAGATTATGTTGATTTAAGCTGTGTTAGGGCTTCATGATGCCTTCCAGTCTCCATAGAGAAACCTCCATAGATGGGCAAAATCTCTCAAAATTTCCAGTTTTTGAATCATCTCTAAATCAAGTTGCCATTGCTTCGTGGAAGAAATAATGTCCTCTCTTGAAGAGCACACCAATGATATACTTCGTACGTCATTTACATAAAACTCTGATGATGTCAATCCAAACTCTAAATATGGTTTTTCTAGGGTTGCGGTATGGCTAGCTCCATTAAAATAGCACTTTAAAAAATCATTGCCCAGGAGTCAAAAGGTTAAAATACACCCATGATATAGATGGACCCTAGGACCTCCCTTTGATACACCCATAATATAGATAAATAAATAAATTGACTTTATTTAACGAGGGTTACATACATTACTGGTTACCCAGTAGTTTCCATTATGGCCCTCCTACAATAAATAAACTGAAATGAAATAATCAAAGAAACATAAAGTGTTTTAAGAATCCCAACTGGCAAGGAGACAAACCAGTTGGCTATTTATAAGCATGGTCGAGAAACTGAATCTGAACTAATCAGTTATCAGGACAAATACAGTCTAAGCTAGTGGCCACAGCGGGACTTGAACCTGGCACCACCAGATTGCGAGACCGACGCTATGACCACTCGACCATGCTGCCTCCATAAATGGACCCTATGACCCCCTTTGATACACCCATGATATAGATGGACCCTAGGACACCCTTTGATACACCCCTGATATACATGGACCCAAGGACATCCTTTGATACACCCATGATGTAGATGAACCCTAGGACACCCTTTGATACACCCCTGATATACATGGACCCAAGGACATCCTTTGAAACACCCATCATATAGGTGCACAGTTGGACCCCTTTTGATACACCCTTTGACCCCCTTAGATACACCCATAATATGCATGGACCTTGGGACCCCCTTTGATACACCCATGATATCGATGGTCCCTAGGACCCCCTTAGATACACCCATAATATACATGGACCTTAGGACCCCCTTTGATACACCCATGATATACATGTACAGTTGGACCTCCTTTGATACACTCCTGATATACATGGACCCTAGGACCCCCTTTGACACACCCCTGATATACATGCACTCTAGGACCTCCTTTGATACACCCATGATATAGATGAAAAAATAATGACTTTATTTGTTTTGGTAATTTGCATTTAAATAGTTAGTCAGAAATCTATTGGATATTTTATCAAAGGGTTTTTCATGATAACAAAGCTCTGCCACTACTCATTCAAATTCTTATGAAATACTAGATTTTGTATTTTGCTATTACTCTGATCCTATTGTAGACATGAGCTCAACAATGTTCCTTACAATGCATTACATCAAGGAGCTTATTTTGACACAACTGCTTGAAGAAGGGTTGGGTCATATGACCTGGTAGCGCAATTGTTTATTTAGACAAAGGCTTTTATTAAGAACATTTTAAAAATTACAAGTATGGGCATGGTGTTATGTTTTGCAACTCTTGTGCAGTAAAATTGCAATACTAGTGCTTGAACAACTCAAACTTTAAATGATCTTGTTTGGCTTTTTTAGCTCCATTTATGGGATACAGCAGGCCACGAAAAGTACAAAGCAATGACTAGTACATACTACAGAGGAGCTCATGGTGCTCTTATCGTATTTGATATCACTTGTAAAGAGTCATTCCAAAATGTCAAGGATTACTGGTTAAAAAATATATATAAAGAAAGGTAGGCAATTAAAAACTTTTAAAGTATAATATAATTTAAAAACTAAATGTGCTTAATTTGACTAATTATTATGTCTTCCAAACTCATTTTCTGAATGTTTGAAAAAGGTTTTATGAATGTTTGGATGTTTGAAAAACATTCAACCATGGCCAACAAATACTGCCATGGCCACCAAATTCCCCATTAGGGGGGTCCTGATAGGGAGAAACTTTGCCTGAGGTCTTGAATATACCAACAGAAGCTGTTCTCAAGACTCAGGGGACACAGTTTCACCTTGACCGACTTTAAAACAATAATAACATTTATTTTTTTCCCATTTATTTTTCCACTTGGTTTGAAATTTGTTTTGTTTGACAATCTGTTATCTGATAAGCTTCTGCATGTCAGGATACCATACCATATATAAAGATAGAAAATACTGTATACTTGTGCAGCCAATCAGAATGCCCAATCTTAGGATACAAGACAAGAAAAAAAGTCACAAATCAGGCAGCTAATTTTGACACTATCATGCATCATTGCATCATGTACAAACTCTTTACCACCCTGTTAGATGTGTGAGATGGTGCAGGATCTGTACATTAATTTCTTACACAGCTAGCGTGTGTGCACAAATATTCCTCCAAGGTCCCACCCCCAGGACATGGAGTGACTTCATTCTCAAAGTGATGTGAATCATAATTATATTCACCTAAATTGACATTGATTGAGTTTCTATCAGCTCAGCATGAAAATGTTCAGTGTTTATTGTTTATTCCAGTGGTGCAGAATGTCTTGTGTTAGCAGTTGGCAGTAAATGTGACTTGAAAGATAAAAGGAAAGTTACTGAAGATGAAATTCAGGTATGATATAATGGTACTATGAAATCATCTTCAGAATCATCAATTTTTAGACTCTTAGACTTCTTTCTTTATAATCTTTGGGTTTAAATACCCTGCCATACTGTTGGATTAAATCAATCTGACTTTCTCACTGATGCTAATGATGAACATTTGCTAAATATCAGCCCTTCGCATTATTATCAGGCATGCTGTGTTACTAGATTTATATCTTTTGCTCAAAAAACAATTCAGTTTGAAATATAATTAACTGGTATTATGAAAATAACTCTTACTCATTTTGCCTTTGGATTTCCCTGCAGGACTTTTGTGATCTTTACAGTATAAGTTGTGTAGAGACAAGTGCTAAGAATAGTATCAACATCAAAGAAGCATTTGAATCTCTCTCAAGAAAGCTAATGACCTACTATGATGAAGGGTTATCCCTTCCTTCCCACCAAAGTGGCCCAGGGAGCTTCACCTTACATGGTGCTTACAATGTACCTGACAATAATTCTGAAAGTTATATGAGTTACTGTAGCTGTGGTACTTTACATTAGACAACATTAGCAAATATTGCATGAACCAACCACTGGGTGCACGTGCATCCCCCCATAAAAGCTTAAGGTCCGCTCATCCACCTCCTTTTTTTTTCTGCTTTCTTTTGGTTTACCTTTTTTGCGATTTTGATGTGCACTCTCCCTGTAAAAGTTCTGGTTACAGCCCTGTTATGAACAGGTTTTGTTAGGGGTAAATTCGGACATGGCCTTGGTATGTACACTGAATATTTCAATATGAAACTAGTATAATGGGGTGTAGTTAACGAGTGGCATATATAAAACTTACTGCATAATGTAAATAGGCTTTTTTTTAATTTAACTATGAGAAAAAATGTTAGCCTATCAGAATAAATCCCAGGACATAAAAAAGTGTTCATCCTTTGTTGGTGCCTAAATGCCAACAGTCATAATGAGCAGTAATGGGTAGTAAGTAAGGACCTGAAGTAAGGAAGTTGTCAGATAACAAAACTGAGGTGTCACTTTTCCTCTTAAATTTATAGATTTCCAGGCCATGAAAGAAAAAAAGAACGTTGCTAAAAAGCGTTTGATAACAGTGATACAATAATGAACTAGTTTTATAATTATTTATTTATTGCAAATATGGCGGGCATGTTTTTATTTTTAGCTAGCCAATTTTTGCAGGCTTAATGACACTTCAGTTTTGCAGTGATGTCATTTGTATGTCACTGTTCAAATCAGCTGGATTAGACTAGAAAATGATAGCAAAAGTAGTCAAATGCAAGTTAATATTTTAATGAACTAAATGAATATGTGGTTCATTGAAGGGTTTGGGATGGAAATGTACTGTTGTTATTTTGGCAACAAGAATATTCATTAAATCTAAAAGATAATGTATAAAAGAAAATATTATGAATGATATTAGCAGCACAGAGCAGCACAAATGACACATGACTTTAAGTTAGATAATGCTAGATTTACTGATCATGATTAAGACTTAATCATAAATACAAATAATCAATAAACAATTAATAGAAATTTATTATTTCATAGTTATAGGAAATGTTTTCATTTATTCCCCATTGTTATTTTTATTGATCTTGTTGTTCATCTTGGTTTTGATGATCTTGTTGCTGTTGATCTTGTTGCTGTTGCTCTTGTTGCTGTTGATCTTGTTGCTGTTGCTCTTGTTGCTGTTGCTCTTGTTGCTGTTGATCTTGTTGCTGTTGATCTTGTTGCTGTTGATCTTGTTGCTGTTGATCTTGTTGCTGTTGATCATGTTGCTGTTGATCTTGTTGCTGTTGATCTTGTTGCTGTTGATCTTGTTGCTGTTGATCATGTTGCTGTTGATCATGTTGCTGTTGATCATGTTGCTGTTGATCTTGTTGCTGCTGATCATGTTCCTGCTGCTTATCATGCTGTTGTTGATCTTGTTGCTGGTGACCTTGTTGCTGCTGCTGTTCTCTATTCAGCTCATTCATAACTGAGTCCAACTTGGTATTCATTAACTCCGCAAAATCAATCATTCCATCCTTGTTGTTATCGTGGTTTTCAAGCAATTCATCTATTATTGTTATTGCTTCGCTTTCCATCAAATCTTTATCCCCTTTGTTTCCTTCATGGAAGTGAGTCAACGCTTTCAGCCACTCTAAGCCATCAAGTTTTTGGTTATTGTCATCGTCATGCAGACGGAAAAAATAGAAAATTCCTAGGAAAATTGAATATTAAAAGAAAGTGTTTACTTACAGTTGATAAAAAAACTGCTAGTGTTTCCTGGGATTTTGAATACGAAGCTGACCATGATGTATGGTTGGATATCATACAAGTGGAAGAATGATTGGGTGGGCTTGGTGGATGCATATATGGAGGAATGGATAGATCATATTAGCGGACGCACTCGGATCGGTACTGTAAGTACTTATATATTAACAGTACAAATTGTCCCGCATTCCTTGAATACCAAAATGGACCTTGAGATCAACTCCAACTTCTAAGCTCAAGGTGTTTAAATAATCTCTTATCATAATTCAGTATTTTCAAGACACTCACCGAGCACTGGTAGTCGACTAGGTAGTTTACTTAGGCCCACCTTAGTGTATATGCCCGCATGTCTCAATGAAAGTTGTCAGTTCTTTGGTGCAATTCTGTACATCTTGGATGACGAAATATACAATTTTTTTCTGGATCTTTTAGTTTTCTATTGTATACAAGCGTAAAGGGAGAGACCATTCTTTGGGACTATCATGCCCGCTGCCTGAACTAGGAAAATATTTTAGCATGGCCTGGTTTCTAATGACTATTTTATTACTACATAAAAGAGGCGATGACAGTTCGATGGATCGTTAGGTGTTATACTTACAGTACCAACCCGGGTGCGTCCGCAAAAACCTAGGTTGGGCTACCTGTGATGGCAGGCCCGCCTATCCTCCTCCCGCCCCCGCGCAATATTGTTGTCAATCTGTATATTAAACAGTGAAAATGTTAGGTTTGTTACTAATATATATGAGGCGTTTAAACAATGTTTGAATAGCCCCAACCCCCATTATTTTTGGCCTTAAACTACGCGCTTATGGATGAATGAGTGAATGACTCAGTAGTGTTCATTGGTCCAAACCTTTAGTATGATCTCCTTCTCCTATGTCAAGAACATCATCTAGGTGACCATGTCCAGCAACATCAATCAAATGCTTTCTAATGTGTCTGAAAAACAGTTTCAATGGTCATTTGTTAATTCACTTTACCTCGAATTTTTAAGGGCAAGGCGCCCACCTGTACCATAGTATCCGGCTGAACAAAATAGAAATGAATATTGTTTTAGAAATTTTGTATTCTGTTTGCTTATGATGATGGAGTTCCCGGAAACCCACAGATCGTAGGTTTAGTGGGAACGTTCGCGCCAGAACGCGCCTGCTGGTGGCTACCATCATTTGGGACACTCGCTATACTATAAATAAGCTGGGCTCCGATTACGACCACGTGAAACTGATGACCGGCTCGGATCGGCCTCATAGAGAGACGTTAAACATTGAGACCCACAAGCGTATCCGCATGCAGACGCAATTGCTAAGCATGTCACACTCTCGGCATAAGGCCTTCGGTTTATTCATTTTCATTTAGTGGTTTGTCTGCCGATATTGGATCATTAAGGCTGCCTGCATGTGAACTCTACCTTAGTCCTTCTCCATCCAGGTTCATTCTTTCTGCCATGTGTGCCAATAACTGACTGTAAAAACAAGTCTAAATATAAGTACATTATCTACATTATATATTTATTCATTGATTATATATCGTCACAGAATAATGCCAGAAAACTATTTACCATTGACAGGAGAGTCTCTTAGATCCCATCTATGCATACTCAGCCACAAGCAACCCAAGTTGACCTTTCCCACCACCACTTACCGCCCTCCTTCCCATAGCACATTTATTACCTCGATCCGAATTCTCTTTATGCCACTTTTTTGGCCGTTTCACCCTCTTTCCTTCCCTCTGTCCTGGCTCTCTCTTCTACTTATATCTTTCCGTTGTTTCTCCTTTTATTTTGCCGTTTCTACTTCCTCCCTCAGTAATCCGTTCCTCTCCTTTTTACTTAAAACGCTTGTTGCCTTTTCCGTCGACGTTTTGCTACGGCACCAAAATAAATTTTCTACCTCTTTTTATTTCGAATATTATAGGTTACTGGCCACGTCAGAGTCTAATATTAGGAGGAAAGTTGCTGTGCACACCTTGAATATATACAAAATGTTCTGAAATGCTGTATAGTTAGATTTCCCAACATTTTCACTAAAGGTTTTTAGTAGCCAGCATAGAGATTTTATACATTATAAAACATTATTTCAACCGTGATGTAAATAACTTAAAAAAACAGGATACAATCTAAAGACATGACCCAATCACGCAAGTTTATCGAAACATCAGTAAAAAGGCTCTTCAAAATTTAATACCTATATTTTTATCACGGATTTGAATATTTTCCCCTGAAAAATAAAGGACAACTAATCTAACAATTGAAATAGTAAATAGTGGAAACAATATCCTACCTCGGTTTTGCTGCCAGTTTTTTATCTAACTCTTTACTGTCTTGTTCTGCTTCTTGTAAACTTTCAGCTTTTTCATGACTATTATATTTTTGCCCGTAAATATCACTAGCTATCGAACATATAAAAAGTACCAAAATAATACTAAATCGACCCATAAGAAATACGCTAAATGTGAAGAATGTACGTAATTATAAATAAGATGCGAGTTTTTTGGAGATTGAAACGTGTACTGTTGCTATGAAAACCAGAATGAGCCATAAATCATTCCATTCCACTTTTACTTCGGTAAACGTAAGATATGCTAAATCAGTTTGGGTCGGAACAACTTCTCACGCAGTTTTGAAACTAACAATTAACCAGAACAAATTCTCTTCTATATGTGCTCAGATTTTCTAATTTGGTTGATTATAATTGAATCACGCTATGATTGTAGAACTCACTCGACAAATATTGACGAAAGTGCATGCATTCTGGGTATAGGTTATGCATCTATGCATGATTTTAATATGTTCCTATTTCTGTAGTCCTCACTTCGGCTCTGCATCATTATTAGTCTGTCATTTATTATTTTCTCTATTATAACTTTGAGCTTTCAGTTATTTGATTTATTTCTGTTTTTTTATTTTTTTATTTTTTATGTCGTAATCTATTATGTCGTAGCGAAAAGGCCGTTAAACTAAACTAATTAAATTTAAAAAAATTAATACAAGAATGAAATGCATAATTACATACATATGTTGCCGTGTTTCTTGGTATTCATACTTAACCGGTTCCAAAGTGTTTTGGGCTTTTGCATTTTAGAAAATAACAAATTAGAAAGGTTTTATTAGCCAAACTAACATGCCAATCGATGAACTGTTAGTTCGTTGTTTATTAGTTATTCTAAATACTAGCTAAGTTCAGCGAAAATTCTTTTTTTTTGGTTTGAAAACCTAGTAAGAGGGACATTGAAAGCTACTTCCATAAACAGTTAATACTCAAGTACGGTCCTCCTTTACTTTAATGAACACGCAAAATATCTGTGTTTATCTTATCTATAAGTTACTTTAATCAAAAGTCATCTTTGTCCATCGTCCTAAGTCTGTGGTAAAACTTGCTAAAGGCTACTGTATCAAAAACGAGTGTAAGGCTGGGAACGAGCATCCACCAACAACAATTAGTAATTTCAAATACATATTGCTTTCGTTACAAGAAAGACAAGGACTAAATTGGTAATTTTGTTATATATTTAATACCTGAAGAGTTATAAGCATAAGTTATAAGTGAAGGTCCCGGGGGGGGGGGGGGGGGGGGCTATTCCCATATATGGACTATACGGGGATGATTTGCTGAACAGGGTATGGTTTTTTCCGAGCTTCTTCTCATTAACAGGGTGTGCAATTTCACTCAAATTCCAAGTTCTTCCTGAGTTTCCTGTCATATTCAGGGCTTCTACTTTCGTATTGACCGAAACTGGTTATTATGGTCATAAAAAACGATACGTGAAACTCAGATACAGGAATTCAGTGCGATAAAGTATATATCTTTTGTCATAAACAGGGTCTACAAATTTGAGTTTTTATGTCATAAACAGGGCACCCCTTTCAAAATCCCAGCGGAACACCCCTATACCAAAATTCTGGCGGAGTACCCCCCCCCCCTCCCGTCCGCTTGAAATGTAGCGAACACATGTTGTTTCCATTCAAACCTTTCTAATTTCCAAGAGCTGTAGCTTTTTATCATTTAATGTTACTACACTGGAATTTTAAAAGATCACTAGTTTCCATATAGACCCCTTGCAATACTTTCCTAGAGGAATTGTTTTGGGGGACAGAACTATAGGCCGTCTTTCCTTATGCAAAAAATATCCATTGTTTTGTCCCTCTTGGGACTCAGTGCAAGGGGTCGTGCAAGCATCGTTATCTTCTGTAATAACATGATTACCTCGGAGTTCATTGTCTTTGGAGGGATGTTTAAAGACTAACATCCCTCCTTCATGAATGACACGAGGGAAACTTAGAAACTAAATATCCCTCATCCATATGAATGAGGGACGATTACTTACTAATTGTCCCTCATCCATATGAATGAGGGATATTTAGAAACTAAATATCCCTCATGTTATTCATGAGATGTTGTCCCTCATAACGCAATCATCGGAACACCGACTCTAAAAAGACCCGATTCGAAATCCGATGCATGGTTGATGACCATGTATGCCATCCTGATACGTGCTATATGCAATGTGGGATAGAGAAAGAGGTATTTGAGTCAGAGTCTAAAGGCTAGGAATACCTTTGCGTATACGTTTGCTAAGATCTATAATTGCAAACAGTAGAAATTTGACTAAAAAAGGAGTGCAATATATATATATTTCCATTTTAGCATAAGCAGACATTTCTCATGTTGATTGCGCATGTGCGCAAAGCTTAACTTAAGAAAAGGAAAAAGAAGCAGCACACAAACCTCAATCTGTAATTTACATATTATTTAATAACATTTAAGGTCATTTTATTATTTTAATGTAATGAGGTTTCGGTATTCCTGATTTGAGTGTTAAATTTTGCTCACAGAATTATTATTATTATTCACAGAAATTTCATTTATTAGCTCATGTATTTTTAATGTTGTTGTTTTAACATTGCTTTATCTCTTTATTTATTCATAACATTGATATTGACTGTTACATTGTGTAGTGTTGCCCCGTGTAGAATTCCTCCTACATCTATATTTGTTTCACTTGCTTCATACTCTTCACAAGCTTTGCATAACAACAAATCATCTTCACCGCACTCGGAAATCTTACGTTTTCTGGCTCAAAATCTTCGAACGCTATGTTTCTCTCTTTGGCCCAATGCTTATAGACATTGGTACTCCAAAGTGTGTGCCTTTTGGTACTTATGGGGACTGGCTTCTCCCTTGCTTCCTCCACTTTTTCTTGGGATACGAAAGAAAAACGCCTTTGAGCCATCTTTGCGAGCTTAAACTCGAATGAATATCATGCAGTGCATATGCAAACGACTGAATGAATTTCGAATTATGAATGTGTGTGCAATTGCTTTGTGTCATTTAAAAAGAGGCAAATTCCCAAGCGGCATTGGTTAAATCAGCAGCTTTGTAATACTCTGTAATTTATGCATTTAACTATATCTAACGCATTTTTCAATATTTCTAGTTTTATTCCTCGGAAATCATGTTATTTCAAAGTAATTACATGACTTTTTTGGGATATTAGTCATTAAATGTCCCCTCGGCCTCGGGAGGTTTAGTAAAAGTCCCTCGGCCTGCGGCCTCGGGCCTTCTACAAAACCCCCCTCGGCTTCGGGGACATTTAATGACTAATATCCCTCAAGTCATGTAATTACTTATAATAACTAATGAGAACTAAGGTATCTAGAGGGACATACCCTTTTCATATGGTCTATAAGTGTGTTCACGAGAACACGTCAAAGAAGGGAAAAGCGGCTTTGTCTGGCTGGAGAAGGTCAGTATAAAAGCAAACTGTTCCAGCGAGACCTTCGTACAAACTGTAAGGACGGTCAGGCGTTGTTGCTCCTTTTTGGAACTCTTCCGTTTGCATGAAGTCAGCAAACGTGTAGGCTCTATGCAAGTGTTTCTGGTCTCTCGTTAGACGATACAACAACAGGAAGACGTACCCATTACCTGCATTTAATGAAAAATATATTCAAAAATGTTTATTTACGATATCGATATATCTTATCTTGTTATCGAAATTGAAAATATTGAAAGGGGAATAAAGAAAAACGGCGTTGCGACACAAGTTGCACGCAGCATTGCAGCGTGTATACTAACCTACTGTACGACACAATTTTAAAAACAAATTTTAAAAACGCCGCTGCGAGACAAATTGCAGAGAACGTTTCACCGTGCTCGCGTCTTTAGTGTATTATAGATTTATATTTAAATTATATCTGATCTCTTGAATTTAGGAAAAAACGTCTCGTTTTTCAATTTAGCTTCTTAAAAATTCAAACGAAAATGGAATGAACGAAACGCCATGTACATGTAACTGTTATAAATAATCTTGTAACATATCTGGTTGTTTTCCGGTTAACAATGAGCGTAAATACTGAACAAAAGTTAAAATATAAGAGCTCGAAAGAGCGAAGAGTAGAGTATCAGAGGGAACACGAAACAATTAAACGTGAAACGAAACCACAAAAAGACGCAAAAGAATAAGGGCCTATATAACTATTTTTTTACTGTTCAAAGTTAAAAAAACCTTTTGTACAAACCTGCGACCCCATGACAAATCCCGGGTCCTTTACGAAGGAGCCCTTTTTCCCACACTACTTCCCCACACCTCAGAGCTGCCTTGAGGTACTTCTCATCTTTCCAAGTCAGATATGCTTTAGCCAGGAGATAAATCACACCAGGAGCTCCATGACACCAATGAACAAGCTCATTGGAAGAATCTCTAGGTTCGTCCACGGTAGCTGGATAGTTACCGTTAGGCTGTTCTTGGGCAAGAACGAAAGCAACAGAATTGGCGATCAGGGATTTGATGTCTTTTCTGTCCTTGAAGTATTCTGGGAAGCTTAGGATCATTTGTAGGATTGAACAAAGGCCATGTGCGGCACCTGGAGAAAGCAATTGGAAGCTAGAATGTTTTCTACAAAAAAGTTTGAGTTGAATTAAAGAAAATCATTTTTCTTAGGACTGTGGGCACGTAAATCCATATCTAGAAGTGGGGGGAGGGGGGGGGGGGGAATCGAGACAGGTTTATAAAATGGCCATTTTACTCTTTAAATATAATAGAATTTGGTGCATGGTTTAATATTGGAGTTTTGTCTAAATTGATTTCGTTCCATGTTCCCTTTTTGGATGCAACTACAACCTTGAGAGAAAGATCTGATGAATAGCAATAGAGTATCTTTAAAATAGTATTTACCAAGGAACTCTGTATTATAATATGAATACATCAGAGGACTATTGGTCTTGTGTTGGCGCACATATTGTGTTCCTGACTGCAACATCGAATCAATCAATGGGAATGTTACTTCATTTGGGACAGTCTTTGGCTTCAGTTTTCTGTTCAGCTCAAGCACTGCACACAGGTATCCTGAACGGCCAATAATGAGTTCATCTGAACCATGAGGAAAGAAGTTTACAGGCTTGCAGATGTTATGCATTTCAAGGAATTTCCCGTAGGATTGTTCTTTTTCTTCATGGAGACCTAGGAATCAAATACACTTTTTTGATTGACACAATCCATGATAGAACAAGTGAGTGACCATATACTGTATTTTAAAGTTGTGCTAAACCACTTTTGGAATTGTGCAAACAGGTCAAAGTTGTGCAAATGGGTTATGAATGGTTACCATTGACATTACCATGATAGAACAAGTGAGTGACCATATACTGTATTTTAAAGTTGTGCTAAACCACTCTTGGGATTGTGCAAACAGGTCAAAGTTGTGCAAACGGGTTCGTGTGAAATGACTGGTTACCATTGACATTACCATGATAGAACAAGTGAGGGACAATGTGGTTAGTATACACTATAGCTACTATGGTGCTGTTTCTCAATCATAACTGTTCAGGTTTTTCTCCTTGTTCTCTAGTTTTCCTTCCTCCATACAAAGCAGCATGGAAGTTGAGTGTTGCAGGCTATAATTAGTGAATATTGTGATAGTGTGTGTGGAACAAACCTCACAGAAGAGCCTCTTACAGTGTGCTTGTTATGAAATGTAAGCTTTAACTATGCATTTTTACTGGACAGATTTTACATGAATATCAAAATACCTTCAATTTTCCTTGATTAATGTCTAGATATCATGTTAGATATATTTGGAAAAACATTGAGTCAATAGCTTCTTCATGGTTGACTCATTGCTGTTCATGCCAGAAGGTGCATAAAGCAGTGTTCAATGGGATTATTACTTTAAAGGGTTGGGCAGATTATGTATATCTATGTATGTATATCCCATATTAATATAGCTAATATGTCAGCTTGAGTCTTGTACTCCTGTTTCGGCCAACCATATGCCAAACAGGCCCAAGGATAGAGACAAGAGAAAGAGTGATCCCTGGTTGGGCATTTGATGCAGGGCTAATAACCTTAAAATGTTTTATCTCCTCTTGCCATAATATAAAGACAACTTACCCAAAGCATTATAGACAAGTGCTGACACAGCATAAACACCAGCATGACCCAGTAAAAATGCTGCACCAATACCACCTCTGCTGTGTGGAGATACTCTGTCTGCTTGTGCTTGAGGTATCTATACATTATTTTTAAAAAAAACAATGTATGAGAAGGAGGAGGGAATTCTTTTTTTGATTTTGCTTTGTTAAACGTTTTGTAAAATTTAGTTTAAATGATACGAAGGACTTTAATTCGTTTATCGATAAATTGAGATGTATAGCACTAGATACCTCTTCCCTTCATCTTCTTTAAGGTGACTGCCTACTTTTGAAAATTGATTTAAGCTTTTTTTAAAACTTCGATTTTCCTCGATTTTCCGAATTGAAATTTAATACCGATTCAAAATCTGGAAAGAAAAATAGGGTGTCCCGAGCTTGTTTTCGAGATAATCAGCATTTAATGGAAGCCTACGCACGACCTTTTGGAGTAAAAACTGCGCCACCGGAAGTGATTAGAAAAATATTAAGATCCATAAGATCATAGTTATTTCTAGACTACATGATTTCACGAATGAAGGCTAGTCAATCATTCTACAATAATACATGGATATTTTCGACAAAAAGATAAATTGATTTCTCATATTTTGTAGTTTCGGTGCTCTTAAAAATTTCATAAAGTCGAACAAAAATCCCTACAAAAATCTAATTTTTCATGTGTTGCTGATTTAAACTTTTTTCTAAAATTTCGATATGACATAGACTTTTGAAAGTTTTTTCCAATGAGCCATTAAAAAATAGAGAGTCCCGTGCAAAATTTGAGGGTTTTGCCCTGTTGAAGCTCAAAACGCGTATGGTTCTTCAATAAAATATTGTAGATTTTTCAGCGGTTTTTGAGCGCGCGCTCATTGTGGGCTCAATTCGAACGTTCAAAAGTAGGCCGGTGTCGGACAAATGCAGACCGCAGACTGCAGACTAGATATATTTGATAATGATTATCGTTTTGAATTTGTATCAATTTGTATTGTATTTTTTCCCCCTTACAAACCTATTATATTGCAAATTATATAATAAAAATATAAAAGTATATAAAGGTACCGAACTATATGTGTGATTGAACACTGTCGCGACTGTTGTCTCGTGGAAATTGAATGGGCAGAACTGTGGTGGAATAATGATAGATGTGTTGATCATCACAGTGAATGAGCGATCTAAGCGAACGCTGTAAAGAAAGACTTGAAAAAGTGATTTCAAGCTTCAACGGGAACTGTTGTCTCGTTCAGCGCGTTACAATGAAAATAGTCGTAAGTATACATCTCTAAAATACATGTCCATTATATCATGTTCTATATACTAGTAAATATGTTTATATATTTTCTTCTTTGCCTGGCGATATGGCTTATGATTTAGCCATTGTTATGTGGTGACCTCCGGTGTTTGTACGGTTTGTGTGGTATGATTTGTTTTACCATATAAATTTGAGTTCAATTGACCTTATAAAGGTCATGTCATTAAGAAAGATAATAATTATTGTAATTGACCGTACGAATTGTCAACGAAAAGCAACATACTATCTTTTTGCTTTTCCTAAGTATACACCTTTATATAGTACGTGTTCATAGTCTTGGTGCTTATTTTCTATACTTGGATTTGCCTGGCAAAATGGCTTGTGGATTTACTTAATTCAGGTAATGGGTCTGGTTTATGTTTGATCTGTTACGTCGTCAGCTGTTATTTGATATACTAACGTAGTGACAACGCTCTCGGTAGCTCTGACGGCTGTGAGTTTTACTACGGTTGTAGCCTGCGTAGCGGCCCAAATGGGGAGGGGGGAGGAGGGAAGGGGTGGGGGGCCTGTGGAGGAGGGGAGGAGGGGGAAATTGTCCCTATCAGCCCTGGATAAATATATCGCTCATAGAAATGTGGAAAGCGTGGAAACAGTTTATCTGTCAAATGCTAAACAAAGGATATTGTACAAAATTTGTTTACAAACGTTTTACAATCATACATGTAGTGCAGGTTGGACTCTGATTATTACTACTAATTTCTATCACATGAAATGTCAATTAATATTGTCAATTAAAAATAGTTAAACAACATTTAAATTCAAATTGGTATTTATGAATGTTTTGTGTAAGGGTGACATTCTTTGTAAATCTAGGTCATTGATTGAACAAATAGTTCGGTACGGCTTTATATACTTTTATATTTTTATTATATAATTTGCAATATAATAGGTTTGTAAGGGGGAAAAAATACAATACAAATTCAAAACGATAATTATTATTAAATATATCTAGTCTGCAGTCTGCAGTCTGCGGTCTGCGTTTGTCCGACACCGAAAGTAGGCAGCCACCTTTAAGCCATTTTAAATTTCGATTGCAAACAGAGTAGTTTTGAAGACATCAGCTGTCACTGAACAATGACTGGACACATTTCAGACAACCAAAAAAACGCAGCCATAACTCAATTATATTACCTTAAGGTATTGTAAAGCCTTGATCAACAGCTGTTGCCTTTGTTCAGGGAATAATCCAGAGTCTGCTACATGATAGAATGCATATCCAATACCTGCTGGTCCAAGATACAACCCTCCATCGCTGTTCTCATTGCTTGTTGGAGGGCACTTCTTCTCCATCTGTGACAACAGCCTCGAGATTAAATCTCTTACATAGCTGCAGTCTCCAATGCTTCCTGAAAAGTCTGCGTATCTGTTTATGAAGTAACGCGAAGGATCCATGGCACAAAAATGGCGCTTTCATGCAACACACCGGAAACAACAGCAAAAATCCACAGGTAACCCACTATGTACTTCATTTGCATGTCATAAAGATTGAAAATACTTTTTAATCATTTTCGGTTAAGTTTTTTGTTTATTTGTGTGTGTCTCATTGCCTACAAAAAAGCTATTTTTCATTGACTATACTTTTGCTATCAAATTATTTCAGGAAACTGGTTGTCGCTGGGTGTCGCATAGCCTCCTTCGCAGCCGTTCTTAGGGTAGTCACGCAAACGTTGCGTGACGACCCTAAGGACGGCTTTGAAGGAGGCGAAGGAGGCTAGGTGTCGCACGACAGTCGTGTCGCATTGTTTCACATCATTGCGGATTCGGTAAAGTATCGGAGTCCTATCGTAAAAAATTCGAATTTATTCGGTTTAACTTCGATGGCTGCAACAGCTGACCAAACATTTCGTGGTTTGAATGTCAAATGTCAACAACATTTTCTTGTTGCCAAAGAAGAAAGAACGCTTTGAGTTGAACAAAAATACACGTATCCTATGGATTCTTAATAGCTAACACGATCATACCTAAAACAACAAGGCCTACATTCTGTCTTCAAAATGCCTGAACCTGCAGACTCGATGTTTAAAGAAAAAATTCAAAAACTTGAACGGTTACTGAGGGTAAGATAAGTTGACCTGTGATGTACGATCAAATGTTCTCTTGATGAGTTTGCATTCAGAATAATCTTTCCAACGTACTTTTTAATATCAACTTTCCCTTTTATCTGTTACAGGCGAGGGAGGAACGCATCGTAGCACTAGAGACTGAAAATGCTATGCTTTATCTTAAACTAGCTGAGGTACGATATAACTTTTTATACTCTAGATAGAAAGAAGGAAATAAAGATCAAAGCACGAATAAAACCATAATTTTTTATATACTGGTGAAATAGCCAAAAAATAATTCTAATGTTTTATTAATTTGTCGTAAAAGAAACTTCCCAAAGATTGTACAAAGTAAGCTTGCTCGTAAACTCAGAAATCAAAGTGCAAGGGGACGTAGAAGTGAGAATTCTTTTCTAACACTTTAGCTATTCAAAAGACTGTTTTATGATAAATATTATAAAAATTGGCAAAGATTATCAGCTTAATCATTTCCTTCACTAAGCTGGAAATTTGAATCTTATTGCTGAAAGATCTAATGTTTTATCCTTGCACTGTCGGGTCAAAAGTAAGACTGCATAGCTACAGTAGGGAGCTTTCAATATTTTAGGACCAAATTAAGGCTAGAGAAATTCAAAGAAAATTGATAGTAGGCAACCTTCTCAAGAGAGTCAAATGACAAAGACATATATGGCAGCAATGTCTGACAGTGGTATTCGCACAAAGGATGCTAAATATATAACATGCAGACTAAACAAACATGGCAGATGATACAAATATGTTACAGTGTATCTTATTTATGCTGCTACTGTATCTCTTTTTTTCACATGAACACATGCCGTATTTTCTGAGTAATACAATGTACCTGCGGTTGTTAGCACATGTCAATACATGCAAATGGGAATTTGTAAAAAGAGCCCCCTACCTGCTAGGAACTTCCAATTTTCTTCCATACAAACTCTGTAATTGTGTTCATTCTCTGACCCCCTTCCCCTCCAGAATATTCAATTTCCTCCATGGATGGGGTATGGTTAGTAAATAGACATAAGGTTTTTATGTGTCTGTCCTCTTATTGACAAAACATTGCATCATCACATTGTCAAAGTAGTGTGGATCTATGAGGTGTAGCCGACATGGGTAGGCTTTAAGGAGAGGGAGGGCCACAGGGTCAACAGTTTAATTCCTAAACTGTTAAGTGCTACCCTCTTAAAATAAAGTTTGTTGAAGAAATAGAAAATGAGCGAACCTGCTGTGTGTTATAAAGCAAGTGGGGCTGCCAGAACACAAGAGAAGTGTTAGGAGAAGAACAACACGTAGCAGAGTGCTTCTGGACACTTTTCGAGTAATCTGCCAATCCCCAAGTACTTTATGACTGCACACAGCACATGTACAGCTGAAGCAAGTTTTTTATTTCTTTTATAAAATACAAATTACAATATTATAATAGATAGGAATGATGCAACGGAAAGTGCACGTGCATGCTATGTGCTCTCATAAAGCATGAGCTCACAACCAATCAGAACGTGAGATTTAAAGCAGTTATTCTATAATGCATTGTATTGTGTTGTATTGTATTGTGTTGTATTGTATTGTAGGGAGGGAGGCTCCCCCTACCCAAAGGTTACAGTGCAGGTAGCCCAATTATCATTGTTTTCTTTTGACATCTATACATATATAACATACTTATATTATATATTCTTAATCTTCATATATAGTGCCAGGGAAGTGTGAGAACATCAAGATTTGAATCAAGTCATTTCAGAAGACTTTTTGAAGCTGAGACAGGATTTAGAAGCAATGTGAAAAAGTCATGTAAATCTCTTAAAAAAGAATTGAAGGTATGGAATTACTATCAGGATTTTCATATTCATTTGTATTACATACTAAATATCTATATTTTTGTTGTATGATCAAACTGAGAAAACATATGAGACTAAAGAATAATAATATTGAAGACTAATGTTGCTCTGACCTGCATTAATGACCCATGCCTTGTATTATTTATGTTTTATCTCATTATTAGCATTTTAAAAATTTCAAGCTACAAACAAACTGACAGAACAAACACCAGAAATCGAAAGAGAATGCTTTTTAGTAACTACTGAAATTTGAGAGTAATATGTTCAATATTTCGGGTACACTGAGTATAATTTACAAAGAGATGTGTATGGTTGTGTGGCAAGTCTTGGGCAGTTATAAGTTAAACCTCACTCCCCTCGCCCCCCCCCCCCCCCCCCCCAGTCATGAGCCCCGCAATTATGTACATCAAAAAACCTCTAACAAATTTGTAAAGCATTCCAGTGTTTATAACTGGGATACTAAAGTAATTTTCTTGGATATCTGGGAATTTGTAATCTTTGAAATGTCCAATGTGGCTTTGGACTTTTATTTGACAAGTGTAATAATTATTACAGCTATGCTTCAAAAGATAGTTCTGCAATTTCGTTTAATTTATCATAGTCCTCATGCAGGCAGCTCTTGATAAATAATGTGAAGTAAGCAAATAGGATAGGGAAAATATCATTATATTGCCAACCACTATATGTGTGCAGTTGTAGCAATAGGATTACTAATTGAGGCACACAAGCCTATGTAGCAAAAAGTACAGTATGTCATCAGTAGCCTACATATAGCTTTTTGTTGAATTTTTTTCCTCCTGTCCTGTCACCAAATATGAAAAGTATGACTTCTTGCTCTTGATTGGCAACACATATCATTGTGCAGCTTGAAACTTTCAAGTTCATGTAATATCAAAAACTGCTTTGAAAGGAGCCTTTCATTCATAACACAATACATAATGTTTACAACATGTTTACAACATGTTCACATACATGAACACTCCTGGACTTTCTTTGATTTTTTCCCCGCACATATTTATATAATCACCTAACTTTTTTAGACTCTCAAAACTGATCTTAATAAGTTGCGAGTGACAGTCAAAGAAATGCCTGAAGATTTTGCTATGGATTTGAAGAAGGCTAGAGAGATGACATCACAATTTGGATCCGAAGGATTGTCAAGCATTGAAAGTAAGGGATTTACATTGTATTGTACATACAATCTGATTTGTCAGAAACTGTGCTGAATTAGTGAATGGAGCAATTGGTTGCTAATGCCTAATTTGACCATGCATACTGTATAATAATATTATGGCATGCAGACAATCTTTGCAAAGTATAAGAAAACTGCAATGGATCATTCTTACATAATGAAGCAAATGAAACAGATTTTTTCTGAGGAAGCACTCTTAGTTGTCTGTGGGAAGTGTACGGGATTTCTCAATAATATTGTATCAAAAAACCACTGCCATAGTTGAGTACGCAAATCTTTTTATTCTTGCACTATTGAATCTGATAATCAGATCTGGTCAACTAAAATAAGGATGATCTATAGTTAGCCTATTGCTCTGTTTACTTATGGGAAAATGATTCACAAGGCGAAATACACAAAAAAGAAATCAGTTGTGCTACAGATCAAAAGAAATACAATAAGGTTGAGGACTTACCAACGTTGGCGGGTCAGTTAAAACAATTACAGTACATAAAGATATTAATCCCGAAAGTTCGTCTTACTTCAAACGAGTGTTACACTATACTGAATTAAAAGGTAGGACGCTAAGAGATTAAGTTAATCTCTTGTCAATCAAATAATTGCTTAATACGTTGATTACTATGGAAACAGCTACAGGAAGTGTGAGATGTACTTGCCTACAATGCATACGTCTCTTCACTGATATATCTTTCACAAAATCCTGCATGCTTCATTACTGCATGGAGCAGAAAAAAGCGGTTTTGTCTTTTACAGTAGATATACAGCCTAACCGAGGTCTAAAGAGTTGAATTGGCTGTTGGTAAATGAAACGACTGAGAAAAAGGGGTCTCAATATTTCCTGTATCAATTTTCTACTCATCATCAATAACATACTTTGTGTACTGTACATATTTTAGAGATTCAGTCCAAACTGATGGAAACAGAACTCAAGCTTGATACAGCACTGTTGAAGGCGGCGACAGAAAAAAACAGGAGAATGACACTGCACAATACACTTGTGGTAAGAAAACTCATATAAAGCTCTTTGTTTAGGTTTGCTTGACATTCCTCTACCTTCACCATTTACAACACAAAGCACTCAACTCAGTCACATTATGATATGTATGGAGGGAGGAAAACCAGAAAACTTAGAAAAGCCTCTTGCACTAATCAACAAAGACCTGTATTAAGTATGAGAACTGCTTCACTTTCCTAGTCATAAGAAAACTCTGTCTCAAGAAAGTTCTTTGACGTTTCTTATTAATCTCACTTTATTTGTAGGAAATTCGTGGTAACATCAGAGTCCACTGCCGTATTCGTCCTCTCATTGTTGGTATTGATTCCCCGGATGAAGCTTCACTGGGCAAACCAGGTACCCCTTCAGAACAAGTTGTTAACTATGTTGATGAGGAAACACTCTCGTATGTGTCTATTAAGTCTAATGGAGAACGAATCATGCAACAGAAGGAGTTCGAACATGTCTATAATGATATGGATGATCAGAAGAAGATTTTTGATGATGTCAAGACTCTACTCACTTCACTACTGGATGGGTAGGTTCACAGGAAATAATGATGATGATGATCGATAGTGATGATGGTGATGGTAATGATGATGATAGTGGTGTTGGTAATAATGGTGATGATCAATGATGTTGATGACAGTTGTCATGATGATGATGATGATAGTAGTAATTATGATGACGGTGTTGACGATGGTGGTGGGTACTGATGGTGATGATAAAGATATGGGTAGTAGTGATGATGATGATAATAAGCTCTCTTAGGCACAGAATTTCTGCAAAAAATGTGAGTTATTTCCAGTGCAGCTGTACAGTACGTTTCAAAATGCACTGCACTATACAGTAGCTAGTTTTGAATGATTTAGTTTGTGATTGGTTTTCCTTTTCATCTTGTTTTGTACTGTTGTGCTGTTTGAAACACACAGACTAACCGTTAGAAAATATGATGCAGATCAATTTTTTGCCACCTATTTCAGGTACAACGTTTGTATCATGGCATATGGTCAAACAGGCTCTGGCAAGACACACACAATGTTGGGGAGCCATGACGTTAATGTGGATATTGACTCTGAAGAACTTAACAAAGATGAAGGAATCATTCCCAGAGCAGCCAAGGAGATTTTCAAGTAAGATAATGAAAGGGAAGTCAGGGGTAACGTAGCATTAGTACCCTCGTCTCTCTTTTTTGCGGTTCCTCTTGACATCCAAAGAAAAGACTGCATATCGCACCACCATTTGCAAACGAACCGGCATTCCTCTGTCCCCTCGCTGTCCACACTGTGGACGCACACCTCCCCCCGTATCCATATCTCATTAGTAATTAATTGTCGGATCATATTAATTAACTATTTACATGCAAATATTCTCTTAAATGTCTTTGTTTATGTTTGGCTGTACCTTTCTTTTAATACTCGTAATTAAAGGATTGGCTAAAACCAAAAAAGTCCAACAGTGATGTAATGTTGTATATTCAATGTATTTAGGTTGATAGCAGAGCGTGAGACGCTCACAGAAACCTATTCAGTGGAGATGTCAGTCTGTGAGATCTACAACAATGATGTACGAGACTTGCTGGCGCCCAACAAGAACGAAAAGGTATGTTTCTAGTCTGCGTCGCAGGCGCAAAGGGACCCACCACAGGCCCCCCATCCTTTCCCTTCCCTTTGTGCCTGCCACGCAGTCTAGTACATATCAACTCACACTTCAAAGTCACTACAATATGAAAGAAAACTATGTTCCTTTTACTCTGAAGTTGTTTCTCTGGGCAAGTTTATATTACTCGGCGAAAGTTTTCCTTATAAATTTGTTGCCTGTGTAGCAGCAATCTTGAGCCCAGACTCTTCAGGCTTTTTAGTCAGCAGGCCGATTATATGAGTTGAATTTTACATTTAATGTTCAGACTGACGCAAACGAGGCAAAGAATACATAATGAAAAACGTGATATTTCTAAATGTCTAAATGTGTAAATGTGTCAATGTCATTTTTCGGTGGATATCGTTAATGACATTGACTGTACATATCTTGGTTTTTTTCTGTTTAAGCTGAACATCATAACAAGCAGTGACGGTGACACGGACATCCCATCCTTGGTTACCAAGTAAGATTTCCTTGGTTCTTAAAACCTAACAACACACCTTGATTAAATGAAACACGCTATTAGTAATATATCTTTGATTCTGACTGTTTTTCTAGATTTGTTTTCGGGATTGTTTTTCTTTCTCGTGGCATATGAATTTTTGGGATTTTTCTTTTTGTTAATGTTCGTTTCTTGGACCAAATGGTGCGGCTTTATTGCCATAACAGAGTTCTCGTCTAAACTTGTCTGCTAAGAGACAGAAATTCATGCAGGTAGAAAATTCCGAGAAAACATTCGCTCATAATAGCGGAGCTCCCGCGCGGGCCACCATACCTAAGAAAAAATGGTAAACTATCGAGTTGATTTTTCATGGCTTAACTGACGTCACTTCCGTCCGTACGTCCGTCCGTCGACCGTCGCTGGTAGATTATCTTTTTTTTTTTGGCGGGAATGTCGACGCGTTGCAACATCCGGGTACACATAAAGGTAAATCGGGCTATTAAACTTTTGTAAAAAACGTTTTACACCTTTTATTACTTATAGAAATACCGAAAGATAACAACACAAATTTTATTCAAGCTTATATTTATATTTATGTTTACTCTATTTACGATGGAACCCCTTTCCGAAATCGATAAGTCGAAAGAAAGCTCCAAGGAGCATGAAGCCAAAAGAAAGGCCAGAAGTAAAAGTCGAGTTCAAATGCCTCGTTTGAAAAATGGTATCAAAATCTTTCGGATGCTATTTGATATGTTTAAGTTCATTCACTTATTGTTCAATCATGACGTAAAATTCATCATTTTGGCGTCAAATCGATAATAAGCTTCAAAACAACTACCAAGATCAAGGGCTCCGGCGAATTATGAGTTGTTTTGAAAAGTTTTGAGTGTCATTGCTGCGTTTTTGTCCGTTTTCAGAGCAATTTTCCAAGAGACAGATTTTTACCCCCTTTCGTCCGCCATATTTGGATTGCTCATGAAATAGTCTCTAATGCGCATGCGTCCGGTTTTTCCGCTCTGTCGTTTCCAATTTTGGTCTTGATTTGTCCCAAAATTTCCAGATTTTCAAATTTAATGAAAGACATCCGAGGTAAATTTAACTAAACTTGATATTGTATTGGATTATCTGTAGTTATCTTTCGTTTTTTTTTAAGTAAAAGAGATTCAAAGAGTAAAAATGTCGGTTTTTTGGAAAACTTTGTCGAAGAATCTTCCAAGAGCAAAACTAGCCCCTGGGGGTGGTGGTGAGTTGTGTACAAAATTCCTATGTGGGAGATATGTACTCGCGCGAAAAACAATGTAGTGCATTTCGATTCGATTTCACTGCATGGTCTATATTATGGGAGAAATTATCTTCATCTCGAACAAAAAATAATTGAAGATTTTTTCCCCGATCTTTTTTTTACCTTTCAGTTTCATTCAAATTGTTCTCCCTGTGACTTCCGTATCGGGAGCTCCGCTTTTAGGCAGTGCCTAAATATATATATATTAAAATAAACCGTCACCCGGTTAGCTCACTTGGTAAAAGCATCGGTCTGTTGTGCGGGAGCGGGTCGTGGTTCAAGCCAACACTCAGGGTCTTAAAATAACTGAAGACAAGGTGCTGCCTGTGTAATAATATCTGCAAATGGTTAGACCTTCAAGTCTTCTCGGATAAGGACTTTAAATCGTAGGTCCTGTCTCCCAACCCTTCCTAACCTACAGTAAATGGGGGACATAAGAGAACCTGTTGAATTATTCGTGAAAGAGTAGGGGGTTTGTTTCCCGGTCCAACAGCCTATCCCAATTTTGAGGCATAACTCTAATGTACTAACAAATTATCATGATTGTAAGCTGCACGGCTGCTAATAGCGCCTTAATATGCAGCCTGTAAAGTCATCCACTGGTCATTAATGTAAAGCGCATTGAGACCATGTGAAATGCGCTATAGAAGCACCCCATTATTATTATTGTTGTTGTTGTTGTTGTTATTGTTATTGTTGTTATTATTATTGTTGTTATTATTATTATTATTATTATTATTATTCTACTCACCTGCACAATGAGGTTTTTTGAAATACTATCTTTGCTTCTGTTTCTTTTGTTTCAAGGGGCAAAACTAGTAATTTGATCCTAGCTAATATGAAATCGTTGCTTTGCTGATTTTCACAGAAAACTGTAATTTCATTCACTGGACTCGCTGCTTTTGACATTTCAGAACAATGCGAAAAAGTTCGTGGTCCATACTTAATTAAACGCAAGAACAGTTTTGCATGCTTTTCTCTTTCCTCTTGTACGTTATCGCCGCGATATTGATATTGTACTTGACAATATATTAGGCAACCCAACCTCGAATGCTACTACTAAATTGAGTTAGAGATTTTTACCGATTCCTCTCTAATTTCATAATAATAATGTTGCTTTATTTCTTCATAGACCAGTATCCAACTTCAACGAAGTAATGAATCTAGTGTACTTCGGTATGTGTCGACGTCATGAGGACGCCACTATGGTGCATGCGCACTCAAGTCGTTCTCATCTCATCGTCCAATTACAAGTGTTCATGACGACCAATCAGCAACCAGTAGCACGTGTATCAACGCCCAGTTCAGAGGCCGCGCCTTCGCCACCGGGCACTCCCACCAGAACACGTAAAAACCTACCGCAGCTTGCTAATCACGTCAGCAGGTCCCAGTCTCCTGCTCCCAAAGGACGCACCATGCGACAAACACGTTCAAAGTAAATCGATTCTAGATCTACTGTTAGGTTTTTCCACCATCTTCCTTGCCTAGGAATTCTAGAATTAATATATATTTCTATTTTGTGTAAAATCTTCCCATTGCTTAACATTATTTGATTGTGTACCAGTAACACTTGAGAAGGGACATTGACCAACTATACAAATAGCCAAAACGCACAATTGAGAAACCAGTGTGCCTAGGACAAAAAAAGGAGAACGAGTGAATAGGGAATAGTGGTTTAGGACGGATTGGATAACGTGTGTGTGTGTGTTTTTTCAGTTCTTCATAGATTTCTATTAGATAATATATATTATTGTTTCAGTTATTCGTTATTCTCCCTCTCCTTCTCTCTTCCCTACCCAGACTAGAGTAAATGAAATAAGGGTTGATTGGTCTACACTGTATCCTCAGTTACCTTCAATCGTTTGATTCTTTTTCTTACCCAGATCTCCTGCTCCAGGTAGCGCCGCAGCTCGTTCCAGGTCACCATCTCCTTCACGGTCGAGTACTGGTACCCCTCCACCTATCTCTACCACTGTCAAAACTAAACTCCAGTTAGTTGATTTGGCTGGCAGCGAGTGCGTGGGTAAGACTATCATAATTGATATGCATAATGTAGAAGGAAGCACTCAACCTTGAGGTTTTCGTTGCTTTTGTAAAACATGCAAATGGCTTCAAATTTTAGAAAGGAATTTTACGATCGTACATTTCTCTTTTCACTAAAACACCCAATTTCGAATTCTAATCGCGCGAAGAATTGTTCGTCAAAATGAAAATACTCCTAGATATAGAAGTAAGTTATAGTGCTTGGGAACGAGGTTATTTCGGGCGAAAGCTCTTGGAATTAAATTCGGAAAAATTAATTTCCGACCTCGCTGGGATTCGAACCCACGACCTTCGGAATTGTACTACCAATGCTCTTCCAGCTGAGCTAGAGGTCAGACTGAGAGCAGGCCGGGGTGAAATAGATGTTAGGTCGCGGTAATTATGATTCAAAGAAGAGAGTATATGGACCGCGTGGCACTTATGAAATAGTCAAAGATATAGAAGTAAGTTATAGTGCTTGGGAACGAGGTTATTCCGGGCGAAAGCCCTTGGAATTAAATTCGGAAAAATTAATTTCCGACCTCGCTGGGATTCGAACCCACGACCTTCGGAATTGTACTACCCATGCTCTTCCAGCTGAGCTAGAGGTCAGACTGAGAGCAGGCCGGGGTGAAATAGATGTTAGGTCGCGGTAATTAATTAATTTTTCCGAATTTAATTCCAAGGGCTTTCGCCCGGAATAACCTCGTTCCCAAGCACTATAACTTACTTCTATATCTTTGACTATTTCATAAGTGCCACGCGGTCCATATACTCTCTTCTTTGAAAATACTCCTCGTCATTTATTTATTTATTATTTTATTTTATGCAATATGTATACAGGTACATCTAATCTAGCATAGGCTGGTTTAAAAGGTCCTGTATAAAGTAAATATAAATCTCTCATCAAAACGAAATATATATTTTCTATTAATGCCATTATATAATACCATTAATCTCTTCCTCAGCCCTTTTTTCCACAAATGAAGCTACTCCAAACCCTGTTGTAACCAATTTATTGTTGTTAGGTTTGTCTGGTGTGACAGGAGCAGCATTACGAGAGACGTCATTCATTAACAAAAGGTAACGACCGCATAACCCAATGTCGGTTGACGATTGACCATCACTTATTGAACAATCAATGATCAATCGACAACTTTTCTTTTAGGGAGAATTTTTTCCAGCATTTTCAAAACTTGTTTTTCCAGCATTTCAATGTCATGCCAATTCTCGCCTATTTTTTCAAATTTCGATCTTAATATTTTCATGTCTTTTTCTTAGCTTGAGCGCTTTGGCAGACGTTCTGGGAGCACTAGCTGAGCACAGATCACATATACCGTACAGAAACACCCGTTTGACTCACATGCTGCAGGATACTATAGGTAAGCACAATCAGGGCCCAGTGTAGAGTACTAATGTCAAGGGGACTGTAGGACAAGTTTTGTAGTACAGTGAAACTCCTCTATACCGGATAGGGCTGGGACCGATAAACATTTCCGGTTTAGCGGGTATTCCGGTATACTAAGGTTTTTGAAAATTACTTTTGTTTTCGATTTGAATACGTGCGATTTCACACCTATTGAAAATATGTTTGTGTCTAATCGTTTGGCGTCGGTATAAACAAACACGTAAACGAAAGTAATAAGATCTCAAAACTAAGCAAATTTCTTTTCTTTCAAAAGAAATACTTTTTCTCAAAAGAACGCCAAGAAGAAGCATTCTAAATGCGATCTGAACAAAATCCCCGGTAAAATGGACTGGGAATGACCCCAAAGCCATGTGACATGAAAAAATATGGCGGCCGCAACTTCGCGAACCATTCGATCTTTAGTGTTTCTTAACACTATTAAACCTTCCATATGCATTCTTTTTGAACATTTATATATTGAAAACGATTTAATAGCCTTTATGTGTCTATTTGTGAACAAGACTTACTATTTAAAGTAAATTTTCAATGATTTTGTGAGTTTAGAAGTTGTGCTAGTGACGGTAGTTCCGAAACAAAGGTACGTTCTTCCGGACTAGAGGGGTTGAATTCTATTGTCAAATAGCGTGTGGTATAGAAATTATCGTCCGGTTTACGGAATAGAGAGGTTCCGGTTTACTGAGGTTTATTTTACAAAAGATATGTGGGGAAAATTCCGGACCAAAACTTTAGTCCGGTTTATAGAGAATTCCGGTATACTGAGGGTCAGGTATAGAGGAGTTTCACTGTATTGTATGAGCTAAAATGGGGCGTTGACGATCTCATGTAGTTTTTTCATTTGTCTAGGTGGAAATGCCAAGCTACTCGTCATGCTCTGTGTTTCTCCTGCACAAAAGTTCATGACCGAAACTCTACAGTGTATAGGCTTCGGGTCACGTGCCCGGCAGGTGGCACGTGGTCCCACCAAGAAGAGAAGACCTACGTCATTTGTCCCCAACAGCAGCTTGTCGCTAGGTAACGAATTACAGTCAAAAAACCCTCAGATTCTGGCGCAGTTTAAACAAAAAGTGTCAAAAGCACAAGCTGCTTACTCGGTACTAAAGAAATGGCAAACTAACTAAACGTCTTACGAGGAAAAATCTATTCATTATTTTCTCATCAAAGCTAGGATGTAAAAATAATTCAATTTAAATATATGTGCATAAACTCCATAATCAAGGTTTTGAAAACATGAAACATAAACAATTCAACACATCACTCTCATATTTTCATTTAATAAGATAGTTTGTATGTAAATCAATCAATAAATAAACATTAAAATTATTGAAAGACTGTAAATGCTAAATATTAAGTATCAAATCTGCCTTCATAGCTTTTATTAGTCAATGCATGCCATAATCCACCAATCAGCTTCCACGCCATTAATCAGAACCAATCATTATCTACCATATCGATAAAATCAGCTCCTACTCAGTTTAAATTTGTTTTTAAAAACGAATTATAAATCAACCAATCAGATGTTTGCATATTATTATAAACTTATCAGTTCGCGTCCCTAAAGCTTCTATTTGTCTAATCAGCTGATTTTATACTTGCTTTTTTAAATTTAGATAAAAGATTTTAGTATTTTTACAAAAGTGAATATAATAAATCCGTCTCCCTCATTAACGCGCACGCGCGCACTCTCGTTTGTCGATTTTTGCTGTGTGCAGAGATACATATAATTTGAGAACATAAAAAAACCTCTGTCTCCGTTATTTATTAATTCACTTGTGTTAAAAATAATAAAACTCGATATTCACTTCGCCTTCGCCGAATCAATTTTTAAATATTATCCTAACGGAAGGAGCACTTTGCTTGTGTTTGTTTAAAAGACGACTTCAATTGAAATTTGAAATGTTTTTGTGTCTAAATACAAACAGCCGTCCTAACCAACACATCTTGTCGCCTAATCTAAACATATATCCTAAATTTCAGTCTCTGCTCCTCTATCACGTCACTTATGGCGGAAATAAAAGAAAAAAGCTTTCTTTATGGCTACCAAAATCCTGCTTTATTATTTTAAGGTTAATAAAGAAGCTGTATAAACGTCTGGCTTGTTTAATTTTGTCGTCAATTTGTGACGAACGAGAGCCTGACCGCGTCCAAGATCCACAGATAACCTACCAACCTGAAAAACTGCTTTTTACCTTCGCGTCTTTCACCTATTCTTTGATTTAGTGCTTGTCAACGAAATTAAAACCAAATTCTGTTTTTACGAAGAAAGATTGAAGAACTCATGAAAGTTTTGATCCCATCCCGGGTTTCTACACCCATAATCCACCAAAGTATCCCAGTTCAAAGCCGGAAAAAGTTATTTGAATTTCCCAAATCTTCAAAGGTTGTCAAATCTTATCAGAGTTTCTGTCAAACAAAATGACATACTTTAATGTTAAGGGATGTTCTTCGCATTTTCTTTATTTACTCGACTTTCGGAGAATTTATTCTTTCATATCGAAGCAAACCGCAGTAAAATCAATTATATAAATCTCAAAACATGGATCTATGATTAACCTAAGAATAAAAAGTTATAAATCATACTTAAAAATTTATAAAACGAAGAAAGTCTTAAAGTTTTAGCTGTCTAAAAGTGTTTAAAATATAATTCTTTTCTCCTATGAATTCGACCAGAAGTATACATTCTCCAAAACGAATTTGTCGCCTTTCCCCGTTGATATTTATGTGAATTGATGTATGTCAAATCATAAGATTAAACTGTTTTATCCAGAATTAGTTCTAGAGTTTCTTATCCCTTTTATTGAATAGAGATTAGCCAGAAATTCCGATAATTCTCTCAGGATTAAGTTCTAATTACAAGTGATAAAAGTTATCTTTTGGTTCTCACTTAAATAATGCTTCAAGCTTGTTTTGGAATGTTACTCACGTCTTCGTCAATTCTTCTTAAGTATATATATATATCTACTGTAGTTAAAGAGAGCCTTCCATCGCTATTGAAATAAAGTGTTTCTCGTGTTTTGTTTTTGAAGAATTGGATGTAGCTTAACCACTACTTAAAAAAGCATTAATCGAAAGAATATGTATCGTCAATATTGCTTTACTTCGATCGCTGCATTGGTTCAAGAATGTAACATTGTGCGCATACCAACTAAAAAAGTTTCAAAGCTTATAGGTTCTGTTACCGCCGTTTGCATTACTACGCGGCCACCCAAGACACAAATCGAGTCGTGTAGTTTGCAATACACTACCGTCAATCATTCATGTTGACGCCATTTAAATACGTTTGGATCAGTTAGTTGGCTTTTTAATCAAACTTTGTCAGTCAGATATCATGAAGGAATGTTCCGAAAGCGATTGCAAAGAGTTTGAGTACATCCAAGTAGAATAAGTTATCGTAGATTTATAAGTTTAACACCGTAGTGAAAATAGAAAACTGACGTTTCGGACGTTAGTCCTTCGTCGGAATAAGATGTTTGATTGACGGCAGTGTATTACAAACTACACGACGCGATTTGTGTCTGGGGTGGCCGCGTAGTAATACAAACGGCGGTAAATAGTTATTTTGTTGACATCGTTCGGTCCTTTAGGAGGGTGAAAATTTTACTGACTTCTGTATTTTTTCATTTAGATTTGAGTCAAGTAAATGCATCTCTTCGCTCGAATGGTAACCTGTCACCGAGATTTGACCCGACTAGACGGCGTGGATCAAGAAACTTTGCTTTCCCAGATTGAACCTTGGTCGCCTTGATAAGAGAAGGCCAAAAACAAGGAAGTGTGATGGCTTTTGTAAATACTACACCTCCTAGATGAAATATCTGGCTACGAGTCACTTGCATTTTTTCTATTAGCATATATCAACCTGTGTACTTCCTAAGAACGCGCGCGCTCATTGGTTAAATGGAAGTGAACATTGTACGATATTCACCTCTGAATCTCAAAATACTGAGTCAGCAACAAAATGGTATCGGCCGGCAATCTTATTGCTGCAATTTCCGATGAGAAAATTGAAAAAATGAAAGTAAATGCCATTCCTATCGATACTGAAAAGGCAACGAAGTATAGTCTAAACGTTTTGCTAAAAGTTTTGCGTGAATTTGTCACACAAACTAAAAGTTTCTGTTTGTTTGTCTGTATTGAATTATTGTATATAAAAGTAAGTTACTCTGTACACAATATATATGCTAAAACAATTATTCGCCTCAGGCTCAGTGAATATGGAGAATATTTACCTTGCCGCTCGAAGACTCGAGTCTCGGTAAATATTCCCCAATATTCACTTCGCCTTCGGCGAATAATTGCTAAGTATGATCGGGATTTTATGGAATGAAACATACGTTACTTTAGACGAACAAGATTTTACTAAAAAAATATCAAGTGACAATTGGGGTATTGTTTCACTAGAAGGCATTGTATATCTATTATATCCCACACGGACATTGAAAATAGCACGATGCTCCGTGTAAAGAAATTGTGGAATACTGCCAAATTTACAATGCACTTGCATGGTATATTTGCATGGTACATTTGCATGGTATATTTGCATGGTACATTTGCATGGTACTAGGGACATTTTTTCCTCGGTAGATGGGTCAACCTCTTCATCTAAATGGAACATAGGAAACAATTGTGACTGTCATTTCCCCCCTTTCTCACGTTAATCTTAACCTTCACATCTCCCCCTTCCTTCACTTACCCCCCTCTTTAGTGCTATCCACCCTAGTGTACAACCACGTCATGCTTTTTTCCCATTTTAGATCATGCTTCATTCATTCCCTTCATTCATTCCCTGATTTCTTTATTTAATTTTTGCACATGAGAAGACAAATGACTATGAATATAACTCAAACAAAGAATTCTATTTTCATGAGAATGACGTGATCAGAAATGGGAATGTTTACTTATACAGTAAATGGATAAGGTTTATTGATTTTGCATCAATCTCAGGCATTGCTTTCAATCATATCGATTATGATTCGTTTTTGATTCAGAGAGAACATAATATATCAACATTGATTTATTAGATTACTGTACATAAACATGATATAATGATAATAATTCCAAGTGCTGTTGAATAGCAGAAATGTAAATATGATGGTTTTGAGGAAAGCACTAGTTTACTTATATGTTTTCACAGATCATGTCATCTTAAGTGTAAAAATATCTTGACGGTTGATATTATAATGAATTTAAATATGGCAAACAATTTGCATAGCTATTGTTCTGGACTGACTAGTCTCGCTTTAACATGGGAACATAAAATCGTTTTCATAGGTGTGAGAGGCTAGTCAGTCGCTGGTCAGTGCAGAACAATAGTGTTATTCAAATTGGTCACCATATTTCTATTCAGTGTATAAGAAAAAAAAGCCATTGCTTATGACATGACCTACAGGTAACAACTCCTTGCAGTAATTCCCCCAGATAGATAAGGACCACAGGTTAGGACCACATAGGTAAGGACCACATACTGTAGGTAAGGACCACATAGGTAAGGACCACATAGGTAAGGACCACATAGGTAAGGACCAAATAGGTAAGGACCACATAGGACCAGATAGGTAAGGACCACATAGGTAAAGACCACATAGATAAGGACCACATAGATAAGGACCAGATAGGTAAGGACCAGATGGGTAAGGACCACATAGGTAAGGACAACATAGGTTAGGACCAGATAGGTAAGGACCACATAGATAAAGACCAGATAGGTTAGGACCAGATAGGTAAGGACTAGGTAGGTAAGGGCCACATAGGTAAGGACCAGATAGGTTAGGACCAGATAGGTAAGGACCAGATAGGTAAGGAACAGATAGTAAGGACCAGATAGGTAAGGACCAGATAGGTAAGGACCAGATAGGTAAAGACCAGATAGTTAAGGACCAGATAGGTAAGGACCAGGTAGATAAGCATTTAGTGCAAGGGAGTCTATAGGGAGCTAATGATACTTTGTTTTGTCACATTTTTTAGCTTCACAAACCCACCTTTTTCAGAAATGTTTTGTTTTTTGTGTACTGAGTCTACATGCATCCTTTGAACATTACTTAGCTAATGCTATACATGTATGTAAATAGTGTATTAAATTACATGCAATAAGATATTGATATTTTTCTCTTATTCTCTCTACTTCATTGTATACACACCGAACGCATAATTTATTACTACTTTACTATGTCTATTATCTGCATACATATTTACGGTGTTCAACTTATCTATAGAGAAAAAACATCGCTCTGGGATCCTCACGAATACCCTACATTTCATATTCTGGCTGCGTTACCAGCGTGGTTGGTCCTTGTAGTGTAGTGGTTAACACATCGGACTAGAATACCGAAGACATGGGTTCGAATCCTGCCAAGGGCATTGATATTTTTCTCTTATTCTCTCTACTTCATTGTATACACACCGAATGCATAATTCATTACTACTTTACATGTAATAAGAGGTTTTTTATTAATAAATGTTTTATTTTTTTACTCTAAACATTCAAGTACAGCATAACTGGCAGTTTGTGTACACTAAATACAAAAATTGTTGTTGGATTCAAATGGTAAGATTATCGAAGCTAAGACCCAGGGGTGTTCTATAGTTAGCTAATATCCTGGGCATTGGTAGAGTGTTTCCATACAGAGCAGCCAAAGTGTATACATAAATAATTTTAGCCCGATTAACTGTTTACCCAGAACACCTGTTGTTCTTAGCTCCTATGATTTCACCTTTTTGAACCTGACAATAATTTTTGAACTTGATGTAGAGTAAAAAAGTCAGCCGGTATGACAATGCCACACCATACCCTCAGTGTACATGTATTTTTTGTGGACTGCATTGTTTAGCTCTCAGCTGTCTTTGTCCATGTAACGTTCTTGAACACTTGCTGTTGTGAGTGATAGTTAAGGGTTTATATAATTTTGAACATATAATAGTAGGACATAAAACATTTGCTGTGATAGTATGAGAGGAAATAAGGTAAGATCTGTAATAGATAGTGTAAAAGGGATGGGTGTGCAGTGGTTGTGTTGTCACACTCTTCATCACAGGGGTGGGGTGTGCAATGGTTGTGTTGTCACACTCTTCATCACATGGGTGGGATGTGCAGTGGTTGTGTTGTCACACTCTTCATCACAGGGGTGGGGTGTGCAGTGGTTGTGTTGTCACACTCTTCATCACAGGGGTGGGGTGTGCAGTGGTTGTGTTTGTCATACTCTTCATCACATGGGGGTGGGGTGTGCAATGGTTTATTGAAGTGTAGTACAGTATACATAGCAGTGATCAAAGGATATTTGAAGAACTCAAAGTCTGCACCCACAGCTGATGACATCAGGGCAGAAAAGTTACTTTCCTCGTATTTTACACCAAACACATAACCATTAGCCTTGTCAACAGCCTTCATCACATTAAACATACTTTCTTTGTCCTGAAAAATAAATAATTTGTTGTGAGAACAAGCAGTTTGATATGAATAGGAGGAGCAATTGTTACTAAGTGTGGTTGAGTTAATATGTTTTGCTACACAATTTGTTCTTCTAAGCTTCCTTAACATACTGTAGGTAATGGAGGTGAGGGCTCAGTATGGGGCACAAATGCAGTCCATATTCATCATTTTCTTCATGGCTTATTGTATTTTACACTATATACACACTATATTGTACACTACTGCACACCCTTCTTTCACCTTGGAAATTCCATTCCTTATTTGTGAGGAAGTTATGGATATCCTTCCTGAAAATAAAGAATACACCTTCTGCAACCCCATGGGAGTTCCAGTTCCTTTCTGATGTGAGAGGTTTTGTTGACTTACACAACTGATACAGCTAGCATATTGCATTGTCTTTATTGTCAGACATTATCCATTTTTACTCACCTGAATATTGAGAGTCAGGAATGACACAAGAGAATAGTCTTGAACTAAACCAACCAGAGCATCATTTAATTTCTTGTATTTGCTGGTGAAAACATCACCTTTTAACTGGTCAACTAGATAATTAAGGTCCATGACTTCTGTATAATACTCTAAATTATACGCTAAAAACCAACAACAATACTAATCAGCATGGATTAGCACAGTATATGTTGATGGACATAATTAATTGGTTTATCGAAATCACAGCCATCTTAATATTAATGTACCAGCCATTTTACAGTATGACAGTACGAACCAATCAAAATTAATGATGAAAGCAATAAATTACAACATTGTGTAGTTGAACCAATCAGAAACCAGCAGAAAATAATAGCCTTTCAACATATCCTTGTTTTCAGCAAGAAAATGAGGATGGCTATCTAGTTGTGTACATGTAGCATCAGGCTCATTTTACCATTATTGTGCAGTCCAGGTTTCTGATTGGCTCGATGTTAGCTTGGCATTGTTTTCAAATTTATTCTACAATTTGATTGGTTCTCACTGTCTAGGTGGCCCCAGTTATAGTAGTCACACTGTAACAATAGGTTGTGACATTGCTTTATTGGACTACAATAGATTTCTGATCATTTCCAGCCTGATGGGAATTTAAACAAATGTATACTCACATATAAAGAATAGTTGGAAACCTGGATGTAAACATGCTTTCAATCTATCTCCTAGTATATACCTAGTCTTATCTCTTTGGATGAATGCAAATATGATGCCGAAAAAGTCATCATTATATCATGGTTTTTACAGTGACATGAGGTGTCAAGGGTTTTCATAAATATCCCTGGTGCAAATCTTAGACAGAATGCTATAAGATCCCTAGGAATAGGATCCTGGATAGGATCCTGGATAGGATCCTGGATAGGATCCTGTGTAGGATAGGATCCTGAGGTAACATTTAACACCAAAACCCTGTCCAGAACATTGCATCCAGAGGAATCTAACCCCACTTTCAAGTTTTAGTTGGAATAAATTACCAGAGTTGCATGAAATAAAGAAAATGCATATGAACAGACTTTGATGAAGTCCAACACTAAGCACAACTTACCAAGTTTTCCATATTGTTCGATGAGATCAATTTTGGAAAGAACATTCACATGAGGAAGCTCAATTTTAAGCATCGTGTTGAGTGATGTCAATAAGACTGAGATGAATTTCCCAGGATCACTACAATAATGAGAATCTACTAGATGAACAGCAACCACCTAAGAAAGGGGGGAACTTTTTAGTAATACTTTGTCTTAAATCAGTGTATGACCCAATCAAGGAAATAAGAGTGCTATAGCAGTTGTAGGCCTCAATCTTTCTCCGGGCTACCTCATGGTTATTAGACGAAAATAATAAAGTATTTTTTTCCTAATAGTTCCTTTGATGATTTCCCTGTTCCGTCTTCGTAGAACCTGGTTTCCCTGCAGAGTGCTTTGTGAGATTTAATGCACATGGCTTAGAGTACGGTGTTAGAATGATATACCTTGATTTCAGGATTTTTCTTCAGGGTCTTCCTTCAGGGTTTTCCTCCCTCTGCTAAACCCAACATACTAAATTGTACTTTGAACTGTGACTGAGCTGTACCCTGACTCTTATCTGCTCATTAAGGCTGCTTCAGGGTGTTGATAAACTTTTCTTTTTGCTTGGTTTGTTTGATATACTTTAGATATACTTTACAAATACCCAATTTTTACCTTTAAGGCAAATCTTTTTTTTTCATTGCGGAGGTGGGGCCTGTAAGGTTTGTGATGAGATTTCGGTAAAGGCATGACATTACACACAACATTTGATAGTGTCTCACTTACCCTTAAGTCCCATTTTTCTAGTTGTTTTACCATATGTCTCACTGAATTATGATGAGTGTACAGTTCAACCTGCCCTGGACAATCAAACAAAAAATAATATCCCTTGAGCTTTTTAAGTTCTTTTTCCAACCAATCTAAGTTCTTTTCTAAATACTCCATGCAATAAATAAGGCCTCCATTAGGTCCAAGTTTCAAGTTATCCATCACATCGCTCAGTGATATCAGGGTAGATATATCTATCTTGCATTCATAAGGCAAGCTGTCATTAGCAGGATCTAAGTTCACTACTGCAACTTTACGTCCCATTCCAGTAAGAAACTCCAGCATTCCAGCACAATATGTACTCTTGCCACAACCAGGCGGTCCTATCACGATTTGTCCGTATGAAGTCATAATTACACAGATAAAAAACTATCAAAGTTGTGGCCATTGACCATTTACTTCGTCCGCCATTTATGGGTTTGAGCAAAAAAACCCACAGGCAACCCACACCTATTTAAAGTCTCACCCATTTTTTTCTAATGACAATTTGAAATAAAACAAATTAGAAAATTAAAAGAAAATTAATATGAATTTATGAATCAAATGTGATATTACGAAATTGTTTTGGTAAATAGTTACACTTGATGTAAGAATCTGCTAACCCTACCTCCCTAAAAAGTTTTCGTCCTCACCCTAGTCTCTCTCCTATTGCTTGGAATGCCTACTGTTTTCTAGATATTGTCATTCTTCGTGACTGTTTAGTTGGTTCAATATGGCTTCAGTTTCCTGTATCATGCAGGAACACGGTGAAGTGCTCTGTAATGGAACCAAATATGTCCTTGAAGAACAGCCTTTAAACTACAAGGATAACCTGTTTTGGATATACCTTGGTGTATACGTCTTTCTAGTACTTTTTGCTGGTAAGTCACTGTAGATCGTAAAGCTTGTATTTGTTTGATATTGTAATTAATTTTAGCTGTGCTGTACAAATTAAATTAAACTGGAGATACTGTAGCATATATCATGCTAATAAAAAGACTCATTGTAGTTATTTATACCCAGCCTCTATTTCATGGTTAATTCCAAATAAATGTTTTGTATGTTTTATTTAGTTTTTAAAAGTTCCAAGATTTAGTATACCCAGAGAGTATAGAATGGAGTGTATAGTATAATATTATAGTGTCTAACATCATCTGAGAGAGCTGTATTATTAATGTTGTTCCAGAAATTATTTTAAGATTATTTACCAGAATTACTCCAGAATACCCCACCTAATTTTCTTCCATACAAACTCTGTAATTTCGTTCTTTCTCTGACCCCACCCCTTCGGAAATTCCAAAATCCTCTTTGGATGTGGTATGGATAATTAAAAAATATCATATCAAATTTAGTGACATAATAATCACATAGATTTGAAATTATCAACATCTAGCTATCATTTACATAAAGAAGTATGCCCACAGCATCGCCCACAGCTTGAAAACTATGGCATTCCAACCTGCCAAAAATCAATGTTGATCAATGGAACATTCAACTTCATGCATCAACATTCAAGTTTTGCCTACGACTTTCAAAACATTATCCTGTAACATCTCGTCTATCATTAATGCCTTTTTTGGATTGGAAAAATCAGAGGAAATAGCAAAAAATAAACTCCCCGTGTAGAGAACGATAAATGCAGAGTGTGTATCTCAGAGCATCCAAGAGAGGAGGCAGTAAAATAATTATTATGTTTCCTTTCTGGACTACAAGCAAGTGCACTCCTATTACAGTTTTATTATCATTATATTTTCTTCAGTTCTATAAATGAGATTAATCAAAATGATCTTGTTTTAGCAGTAGAGTTATATGAAGCACACCAAAATGCAAATCCAAGTTTACAAAGACAGTTGACTGTAGGGCCCCTGTAGGGAGTCCCTATCCTCCCACACCACTCAAGAGCTTTTGTCATTGATGTCAAAATGAAATACAATACATTTTGGCACAGCTGGTAGGTGCTTGGGAACTCAACTTTCAAGTTCGCAACATGCAATAATTACTGTCAATCAAAGACTTACAACAAAAGTTTGAAGCTGAAAGTTGCTGTTTGTGAACTTTGTTTTGGAACATGTAAAATGTTAAGGTATGACATTGAATGTTTATGAATCTCACGTTTATGAAGGTTGGAAGCCAAACTTCAGTTGTACTATGTGAACTACATTGTTGATGCATGAAGTTGAATGTTCCATGTCAACATTGGTTTTTGGCAGGATTGGAATGTCATACAAAACCGGTCACATATTTGGGACTTGCAATGCAAGTTAATACTATAGTGATAATTAATAATCCTATATACATCTAATTGCAAGGAGGCTTTCAGATAAAATTAGCAAAATACTTAAATACCAAATAGGAATTTAAATTCTCTTGATATGCATAATAAAATACCAACAAAAAAATGTTTAAAATATTAATCTTGTATGGCCTTGCATTGGACTAGATTACTTGACAGGCAGCTTTTATTTCACAGCTGAGTACTGGAAGAAAAACACAAACTGAAAGATTAAGTTTAAATTGTTAACTATTCCTTATTTGTTTTTTTGTAATTTGTTTATGTAAGATTTCTTGCAATTAGGCAGGTGTAATCGTATTCTATTAATAAAACAATTGATATTGCTACACAGGATTAATGTCCGGTTTAACAATGGGACTTCTCTCACTGGACATCCTTAGCTTAAAAGTCCTTGAACGAGGTGGGAAAATGGAAGAGAGAAAATTTGCCAAGAAGATATTACCCATCGTAGAAAAACATCATCTTTTACTTGTGACATTACTGTTGGCCAATGCTGGAGCTGTTGAGGCTATGCCAATATTCATGGATAGAATCTCTAACCCTGTTATTGCCATTTGTGTCTCTGTTACTGCAGTGTTATTCTTTGGAGAGTAAGTTAATTTTTGATTTAGTTCTTATAATCTACCTGACGATATAGCTAGTTTTAGTGGTAGTCTTGCCACAGAATCCTTCAAAGCAGCCTTATCTTAACCAACTGACCCATGCAAATGGCGTTGCATGGTGCTGAAAGAGAGGTGTAAAGCAAGCACTAGCAGTTTCTTGGCTACTTGAATGTCAATTTTTCTTACAAGCAATTGTTTTGAAATTAATATGCTGATGTCTATCTAGTTTTCATTTATAGAATACAATACCTTTATTGTTACAGAGTAGTTCCACAAGCACTGTGTACAAGATTTGGTCTGAAGATTGGTGCTACACTCGCTCCGTAAGTCTGATGTTAACAAATAGGCATTGCTCATAAGCTCCTTACAATTCATGCTTTGTCATCAAGAAATTGGGTTTGATGAAGAATTGCATCCATCTATCCATTCATCCATCCCTCCATCCATCTATCTGTTCGTCCATCTGTCCATCCATCAAACCTCTCACTCATTCATTGTTCCACCCATCCATTCTTCTATCCATTTATTCACTAATCCAAATTAAAATAGTGGAAAGTCAAAGAGCATGCTGTATTATAGTTTTTGATTTTACTACAAAGTAACTTGGCTGTAAATACTTAGACTGATGCTATATATATTTTGTAGGTTTGTCAAGCTTATGATGTGTTTGCTGTTTGTGATTGCATGGCCAATTTCAAAGTTACTTGACTGTCTTCTTGGACATGAACATTCCACATTCTTCCGTAGAGCAGGTACCTGAAGATTCATGCATGCAATCCTGTTATTTGAATGCTGTTTGCAAGTAAATGACCTGTTTTCTTGTTAGCCCTATTATGTTTATATCATAGTCAGTAATTATTCTAAAAACTTTAAGAAGGATACATGTCAAGGCCAGTCAGAGGCCTCATTCAAAGTGTGAAATGCTGATATTACTTGATTGAAACAACTCTAATTTACTAAAATCATAATCATTTATTCTCTCTGGAAAGAATAATATGGACTTACTGTAGAAAAAAACTGAGATGATACAAACAATCTCTTGGCAATGGGGTAGGGGTTGACAACCAGGTATAGTTCAGCCACAAAAAGATTGAACCATGCCAGTGAACATGGTGCATTGTGGTCTAGCTAAAAATCTTTTGCCTATCATCTAGCCTTCATAGCCAGGCATTCCTTGTGGGTTTTTATAGGGGCTTGGGGATGAGAGAAGAGGAGAGAGGGAATGCCTGCGAGCCAACCTTATGATCTTCTTATGAACCTTATCACCCACGAACAAGCACTTCTGATTGGTGCAATGAATAATTAATGATGGACAGTTGGATGTGAAAAATATTCAAATGCTACTTTATCGACAGTGTAGATTCAAGATTGATGACTTTGAAGAGGTTTTCTGACATTACTCGAGAGAAGCTTTAGTCAGGGCTTCTTTATCACTTCAGGAGCTTTCCTTTTCGCTGAAAGAAGAATAGAAAGAGGCTATTCTGTATACATCTCTCATCTAATCGAGATGTATTGGCTGTTTCGCCTGCTGGTTTGGGAAAGAGCTTAAGATTTCGCCTGCTAGTTCGAGGAAAGCAAATCTCTCTCACAAAAAACAATGCTCTGTGGTTGTGAACTTTCCACTGAAAAGCATAGAGGCAAAATAGCTTGCTCTAAAAGCGGACATCTTTAGATGATGTGACCTTGAAAGATGAGAAGCTCATATGATCTAATCATAAAATGGACTATTATGACAATTAACAATTGTTTGAAACTCAAAACTGTATTTATTTTTAAAGTTTCTCAATGTCTACTGCAATATGTTGACAACATACATTGTAATATCAAAGTTTTATTTTCATTGAAACATTTTAAGTATTTTAATCTCTGAAATAAGGACAGTTTGTGTAGCTTTATTGTTAACCATGCATATCTAATTAGGAGAAGTTTTTTTCAAAATCATAAGGTCTGCTGGCAGGTGTTCCCTCTCTCCTCTTCTCTCAAGCCTCCCCAAAACCCACAAGGAACTCCTGGCTATGCAGGCTACCTATCATCCATTATATGGTGTAGTTTGCACCCAAGCTAGACCAGAATGCATCATATTATATTTATCAAACTCAGATCTATATTTTCTCGAATAACAGTATATTACACTTAAAAGAATACAGCACTTTTATTGTTATTTGAAATATTTTCTTCTCTTAGAGCTCAAAGAGCTGGTTGATCTTCATAAGGAATTTGCACATGGTAACGAGGAGCCATTGAGAGATGATGAGGTGTTAATTATCCAGGTACCTTTCACACTATGTCCTTTTTTCACGCATTCTTTTGTATTTAATCAATACGGTCATTTTGGTCATTGAGTGAACTCGAAATTGTGGCGCCAAACCTCTGACGTCACTTTCCTGCCAAATATGTAATATTCAGAAAAAGTAAGAAGAACAAATAACGAAGAACATTGACTTGTGTTGATAAGAAAAGTTACGTTAAGCTTTGTCGATCTCAGGTAATTTTTTATCCAACATATATTTAAGAGCGTATGTCTGTAACGGTCGAGAAACCCAAGACAGTTGCAAAAAATCAAAGTTGATTTTATTTCACCAAAACAACCTTTATAGATAGGTATTTCAGAAAACACGATCAAAAAGTCCAAGCGCAATTTTATTTTTGTAAAATTTACGAAAGTTTGAAAAATCGATTAAAATATTGATTTTTCCTAATTAATATGCATAAATCGAAAGCCAACTTCAATAAGCACTAGACGGCGTAAAAAGAAACCAATTCAAACCATATTTCCCATGAAGCTAACTTAAGATTGTGTCTTTAATATGTACTATTTGTTTTTTTATCAACTACTTTATTTTCACTTATATTTAGCCTCACAAAACCCTCTTTATTTTGTGATCAATTGACGGTCAAATTTTAGACGAAATTTAATTTCCAATATCTCTGCTGGTACCTAACAAATCAAACAGTAATCTACATCATATTAAAGAACATCCCTTCTAGTGTCTTTAGGCCAAATCGGAGCTTCTACAATTAAAACGCCAACCCGCGAGCGAATTTTATTTGGGGGCGGTGAAACACGAAATGCGACTAACTAATTTCCAAAGCTGGCATTCATTAATTGAGATGTGCAAAATATGATAGAAAAAGAAAACTGTTCTGTTACATCTTAAGTGTTATTGTAGAGTAAAATTGTGCTTTTTAAACTCATGAATCGTAAATTAATTCAAAAATGATAATAAAAAACTGCTACGAGTAAAAAAGTATGTCACACAACAAATCAAGATCGTTTACATATCAACGGAAGTATCGTGTTCTCTAGGATTCAATCACGTAAACTTTCAACATTAAATGCTTTAAATCTAGTAATATTTGTGTTGAGATATACATATCAAATCACGAAACAAAAACAGTTGTGTTTACTTTTTTCTGGTAAAGTTGGTGTATTGCATATCAGTTGCCGATTCATTATATATATCAAACTGACTCGCTTACTGACCATATATTTAGTCATCTCGCTCTATTACTATGCTCAGACTAAGATACAACTAAAGAAATATATTACCTTGACCTACTTTCCGTTAGCTAGGCCTTCATATCTTTTTAACTCTCTTTCATTTTTGTGGTAAATTTCATGCTTCACGTTAAAAGAAAAAGAAATGTTTTCGAACAGAACGGGCCACACAAATCAGACCATGGAATAAATTACCGCAAAGTTAATCATTATCTTCGAAATTTCGAAACTTACAAGATTGCATAAGAAGTTATTTTCATCGTCAGCCTAGCCGTACACGTAGTGTTCGGACGATGGCATTTTGCAGCTTTTCGGAGCTGGTTGGAGACAGTACTTGTGGACTCTGCTCCGACTACCCCGACCAGTTAAAATGCATTTCCCTAACTGAATGTCAACGAGACATTTCCAGACATTTACAGGTATACGGCATTTCAGAGGACCGAACTCTCGATAGTGAAGTGGCTTTGATTCTGGCTCGTGCAGGTAACTATCGTATTTCTAATAATGTCTTTATCATATGAGTTTTTTTTGAAGAGCATTTTGAATTTCATCAGGTGTATTTACGCTTGAAGAATTTCATTATACTATGACTATATGCCCTAAACACCGACATGAATACGGGATTCGATGGCGATGCCGCAGAGTGCGATGTTCGGTGCCTGAACCCCTAGCTGCACACAAGAAATCGAATGCCAAAGCCATCAAAAGAATAATGTGCGAGCAGTCTTCACTGATTCTAAGAAAGACAGGAATCCTTATAGCAGTCGGCTCACGTAAGTATTTTTGTGTACACGTTGTACGTACAATGCTTGAATTCCATTCAGGCCGGATGCGCGCTTTCCCAAGGACGGTGGAGGAGGGGGGGGGGGGGTGGGGGTAGGGCGGTTTGGGACAGGCTGCGTGCATGCATGTCAATCCCCATGTAGAAACACGTTAAATCTAAACTAGAGCGAAGTTAAACCTAAAGTTATATGGTTTATTGTCTGTTATATATGATTAACGAAGAAATATATAAAGAAATACGAGAGTTAAACTAGCCTTCACCGCACCCGGTTTTTTTGGTTTTGTTTTGTTTTGTTTTTTCTTTTAGATATTCAGGCCCCTAAAAATCGCGGTATAAAGCGGAATGAAGTAAACTCAAATAAAGAATTTTAAAAAAATTACATATATCTGTGAGCATTATTACTATTATTAACATTTTAAGATATGTCTTTGGTAATACATATACTTGCGCTGGCGCTTATACATGTATTTCGATTATCTTATCAGTTTTGTTCTTTATATAGCAATATGTGTAACTTGTGCAGCCTATCTAAAAAGTATTCGAGAGAACGAATCTCAAGTTGTCGAAAATGTGCTGAGTATTGTTGAAGTAAGTAATGTTATATATGATATACATGATTATAGTTCACCTGAAGGCTATCCAAGGCGCGAAAGCTCATGAGCAGTATTTTATAAGTCAATGTTGTTGTTGTTTTTTTTTTCATTTAGGGAAGTAAACCTATGCATGACGAAGAAAGCGATATCGACTCATTCGATGAAGTCATTCAAACTTTCAACCAATTAAAGATTCAGGAAGAATATTCGCCTACTCCGGAGACTACGAGCGACGCATCTAGTGATGAAGCTTCTCCATCTGCTAAAATTTCTGATGACACATTCCTTAGCCCTGACACTGCAAGTACTGGATCTACGACCAGTAGTGATCAAGTGATACGACGTCATCACAATAAACCACTCGAAAAGTTGAACGACTTTTTAGTTGCTTCAAATATTCCACCCATTCAAAGAAGATGGATAGACTGGGATGAAGTAAGTGAGAAAACGAGGCAGCGATATACAAAGAGGGGCGCAGAAATCGTAGCCGCTGTTGTCCAAACCATCTCTCCAGAAAATGCTGGATCGATTTGGAAGGCTGTATCGTCATCTTCCATAATCAGTAGACTTCTTGGTGTAAATGAAGTTACAATTGCTGACCAACGTTATTTAGATGCTTTAGCTGAAGCGTATAAGAATGCGTCGAGCTGGGATACCCGAAAACAAGTCCTGTCTATAATGACTGATTTAGCAAGCTATGCTGTGATATCATCCTTTATTCCTGGTCTTACCAAGTACAGGTACACGGCAGCAAATTTACATCGTTTACAGTTTGGTCGTGGTGTGCGAGTTCTTGTTCAAACGTCCGCTCGTATAAGAATAGATTCAAAACAACTCGATCACTTTTTATCATTTATAACTAGCCCACATTTGGTTCAAGATCTTCCTTTTGGCCAAAAGCACCTCACGCTTTCATCTGGCAAAGTCTTGGAAGTACCGAACGTGATACGTACAATGATACCACGACGTATTGTACAACAGTATAGTAGATACTGTGAAGAAACAAATTTCCATCCATTGAGCGAGAGTACGATGTTTCGCATACTTTCAGAGTGCAGTGCTTCAGTCAGAAAATCTCTTCAAGGCCTCGATTACTTCGCTGCGGATGGATCGCGAGCGTTTGATGAGCTATTATCGCTAGTTCCCAAGCTTGTTGAATATGGTGCTACTGACAGAGAATGGGAAGTGAAAACAACAGAGAATCTAAAGACAGCAAGACTTTACTTAAAAGGAGATTATAAGGTAAACAGATATTATTATTTACAATCTTAACAGGATTCATCATAATTTGTTAATTCTTTTTTTTCCACAGGTTCATCTTGACAATGCTGATGAAGTAGCAGATCACTGTTTAGTCTTTTCCCTTAGTGACAGTAGCGATACTGACTTCAAGAAGGAATGTAATCACAAACATGATGCGGTCTGCGAGCAGTGCTTAGCTCTTGAAGAAACTTTAAAAGACATCGAAGGATGCTTCAAAGATTTTGAGTTTTCCTCTGTTGATGAGCGAGATGAAGTGCACTACACTGTACGATCAGCCATACTTGCCATTCAGTCATGGAAATGCCATATTCTCAGGTCTTCAAGGCAGGATCAAGCACGACTCGATATTCTTGGGCTTCTTGATGACAGGACGGTATTAATTGTAAGTGATTGGGCCATGAAGTTTTTGCCCCAGAAGTATAGAGAATCCCAGCAAGACTGGTTTGGCAAACGTGGTATTTCCTGGCACATATCTGTTGTGTACAGACGTCAAAGTGGAAAACTACAGTGGCAGGGGTTTGTGCACATCATTCAAGCATGTAGCCAAGACAGCCCAGCAGTAGTGATCATAATGGAGGACGTACTTCGAGCCCTGAAGCGCGAACATCCCGAAATCACAACAGCCCACTTTCGACAAGACAACGCAGGTTGTTATCACTCCGCGACAACAATCCTGTCCTGTCACACTATAGCGAAATCATCTGGAGTAAAAATAGCCCGCCTTGATTTTAGTGATCCCCAAGGTGGTAAGGGAGCGGCAGATCGCCTGGCAGCAACGTGCAAAAACCACATCCGTGCTTACATAAACGAAGGCAACGATGTACTTACTGCAAAGCAACTCGAAAAAGCCCTTCTCTCATATGGAGGTATAAATGGCGTGCGCGTAGTTTCAATGGGGTCCATAGGAAACACAGATGAGTGTACCGAGAAAATACCAGGCATCAGTAAGATGAACAACTTTGAATTCATGCCCGCCGGTAAAATCAAAGTCTGGCGTGCCTATGGAGTGGGTGAAGGAAAAGTTATCAAAACTGTCAAACCATCAGCAGGTATATCATAATAAATATATTCCTTCCTGCCTTAAGTGATTGATTGATTGATTGATGGATTCATCCATTCTTTCATTAATCCATGTGTAAACCTTCGTTTGTTCTTTCGCTCGCTCGCTTTCTCGTTCGTTCGTTCGTATTTATTTATTTATTTATTTCATTTCATTTCATTTCATTTCATTTCTTTGCCTTTCGTTTCGTTTCATTTCATTTCATTTCCTTCCTTCCTTCCTTCCTTCCTTCCTTCCTTCCTTCCTTCCTTCCTTCCTTCCTTCCTTCCTTCCTTCCTTCCTTCCTTCATTCATTCATTCATTCATTGATTGTGTTTTAGAGTATACTTACAAGTGGTTGGAGTCAAACTTTTCATCGGGCAGCTTCAAACCCCTTTCTCAAGAACGACGCAAGGCACATCATGAAAAAGACCAGGTTGAAGAAAAAAGTACAGACGGAAATAACCAGGATATCAGCCAAGCGGTCTATACTTGTCCCCATGATGGTTGCGTGCGTGTCTTCCAGAGACTTGGTAATTTGGAAAACCACCTGGTATCTGACAAATGTACGAGGACTTTGGAGAAACACACACTTTTAGATCTGGCAAAAATGGGCTATAAGAATGCGTTGGAGGAGGGCGTTGGTGTAATACCCACTTTACAAGCAAGCAAGGCAGGACATGAAGAGGGAAGTGCTAGTCCTCTTGCTGAAGGTTGGGCTCTTCGAGCATCCAAAAAGGCATACCGTTTCAGCAAGAAACAAAAAGATTTCCTCTTGGCCAAGTTTGAGATAGGTCAATCAACTGGTAGAAAGGCCGATGCTAATGTTGTTGCCCAAGATATGAGACGTGTTCGTGGTTCAGATGACGAAAGGCTTTTTCAAGCGTCAGAATTCTTAAGCTCTCAACAGATTGCTTCACATTTTTCCCGACTTGCCGCAAAGCGTAGAAACCAAGTACCCACTGAATTTGACCTTGCTGCCATTGAAGAAGAAATTAACTTCATGAGGGCAAAAAATAGCGCAATCGAATCCATCGGCCTTCAGCACCCAATTGTCTACGGCCAATACAACATTTGCGCGATGGTAGAAAATAATACCCTGAAAAATCTGAAACTTGGAATGTTACAAGTCATAAGCGAGAGTCTTGGACTACAAGTTCCAGAGAAGCCAAAGAAAGCAAAAGCTCCATATTTAAAACTACTGCATGATGCATGCAATAGCTGCAGCTGTCAGCAGTAAGGGGTATTATTACATATTCAGCTGTACAGACAAGCAATACTATATAATGCATAACTGTTGCATACATGGGTTTATTACCCTCTTGTCTAAGGCTATGTATGGGGGGGGGGGGGGGGGGGTGGTCATTCCTGTATATACAATGATTCTCTTTTGTTAAATGAGAACGAGCTGTTTCTGCTATTTATGAGTCCGCCAAAATGTTAGCAGTTGCAGTAGCAAAATATGTCAACAACTGCTTTATAAAAATATCACATACAATACAGAATTATAGTATGTGGTCTTCTTACCCAGACTAGGCAATAAATAGTATTATTTTATGACCGTGAATCTTAGAGCCTGAAAACTAGCAAATCGAGCAATCTGATTGGATATAGATCGCATCGCGGATTGGTCTAGATTCTCCGGTATTAACCAGTCAGATCGCATATTAATCTTACGGCGAAAACATTTGTCCTTTTCAATGAAAAATGGTCATATAATAAAACTTGGTCGGTCTGTACGGGATAATCTTGACCGAGGTCGGAATGTACAGACCGAGCGCAACTAAATTGTACTAAATAGGTTAAATAGGTGAGTCTATTATAACTTAAGAACAACTACTATATATCAAGATAGTGATTAACTTTGCGGTAATTTATTCCATGGTCTGATTTGTGTGGCCCGTTCTGTTCGAAAACATATCTTTTTCTTTTAACGTGAAGCATGAAATTTACCACAAAAATGAAAGAGAGTTAAAAAGATATGAAGGCCTAGCTAACGGAAAGTAGGTCAAGGTAATATATTTCTTTAGTTGTATCTTAGTCTGAGCATAGTAATAGAGCGAGATGACTAAATATATGGTCAGTAAGCGAGTCAGTTTGATATATATAATGAATCGGCAACTGATATGCAATACACCAACTTTACCAGAAAAAAGTAAACACAACTGTTTTTGTTTCGTGATTTGATATGTATATCTCAACACAAATATTACTAGATTTAAAGCATTTAATGTTGAAAGTTTACGTGATTGAATCCTAGAGAACACGATACTTCCGTTGATATGTAAACGATCCTGATCTGTTGTGTGACATACTTTTTTACTCGTAGCAGTTTTTTATTATCATTTTTGAATTAATTTACGATTCATGAGTTTAAAAAGCACAATTTTACTCTACAATAACACTTAAGATGTAACAGAACAGTTTTCTTTTTCTATCATATTTTGCACATCTCAATTAATGAATGCCAGCTTTGGAAATTAGTTAGTCGCATTTCGTGTTTCACCGCCCCCAAATAAAATTCGCTCGCGGGTTGGCGTTTTATTTGTAGAAGCTCCGATTTGGCCTAAAGACACTAGAAGGGATGTTCTTTAATATGATGTAGATTACTGTTTGATTTGTTAGGTACCAGCAGAGATATTGGAAATTAAATTTCGTCTAAAATTTGACCGTCAATTGATCACAAAATAAAGAGGGTTTTGTGAGGCTAAATATAAGTGAAAATAAAGTAGTTGATAAAGAAACAAATAGTACATATTAAAGACACAATCTTAGGTTAGCTTCATGGGAAATATGGTTTGAATTGGTTTCTTTTTACGCCGTCTAGTGCTTATTGAAGTTGGCTTTCGATTTATGCATATTAATTAGGAAAAATCAATATTTTAATCGATTTTTCAAACTTTCGTAAATTTTACAAAAATAAAATTGCGCTTGGACTTTTTGATCGTGTTTTCTGAAATACCTATCTATAAAGGTTGTTTTGGTGAAATAAAATCAACTTTGATTTTTTGCAACTGTCTTGGGTTTCTCGACCGTTACAGACATACGCTCTTAAGAGGTTTTATTTCCCAAAAGGAGAAAACATCTATTACAGTATTTTATCCCTACTGATTTGAATGCTATGAACCCCCTTCCCCCCCCCCCTCCCCCCCTCCCAATTTCTTTGTAAAAATATAACTCAGTTTTCTTTCTTTTCCTCTTACCTCCAGGGAGCTTTAGAAATGCGCAATAAGACTGTAAAAGATAGGTATACCCCACTGGATAAAGTGTTCATGTTAAGTTGTGATGAACAACTGGATGATGATGTTATGAAAAAGGTTATTGATATTTTTATTATTAATTCATATTCATATGAATCTTTAAGAAAAATCAGGTCAAGGATTTTCCCAAACGGGAGTCATGCGATCCAAATACTATAAGATGTGACGTCATCATGGACTGCGAGGGAGGACCTATCAATAGCAATACAACAAACTTGTTTTAAAATTGTTTTCTGCTCAATCTTTTATTGAAAATAAACGCTTTATTTCGTGCACCTTCGAGTAATGAATTTTTACATTCCTCGATGTAGATGCGCACCGCCTGATAATATATAATATACTGATGTGCTGTGTATCTATCTGCATCATGTTATAGTTACATCGAAGTTCGAAGTTCACCTACGAAGTTCGTTGTGAACTTCCGAAGTACGATACGAACTTCGGAAACCAACCGTCAAAAGTTATGTGAAAAGCACTGTAAACAGTGCAACAAATTTTATGCAAAAACTATACCAATTATATCATTTTTGCTGTTTTTCTAGATCATCTCATCTGGACACTCAAGGGTCCCTGTCTATCAAGGAGACAGAGAAAAGATCATTGGCCTCCTATTGGTCAAATCCCTGATTCGTTTAGACCCTAAAACCGCGACGCCCGTCAAGGACGTTTACCGATCTAGAGAAGGGTCACTTCTCATTTGTAACATGCACGAACCTCTCTTTGAATTGTTGGATAAATTCCAAACTGGGAAAAGTAAGTGGAATTAGGGTTCTTGTTCTTCATTCAGGCTTTCAATGAAAGTCATTAATAGAATTCCTATTGTCGAATTTTTTTAAATCACAAATGTTTAAGTACAACGAAGATTAGCCGACACTAAACGCGGCAGGCTAAACGAAGATAAGAGCTTGATCCTTAAACTGAGAACAATATTTAAGAAATAAGTAAGGTGACAAAACTATAGGTGAGTATGTTTGAAGAGAAGCATAACTATATTATAAACCACACAGTGATTGGCAGAAAACGAGAGAATGGAGTGCTTCTTGACAGTTCTCTGGTGTTCCTTCAATTCCCAAGTGCTTTATAACTTCAACAGCACAGCAAACAAGTTTTCTATATCTTTTATAAAACGCAAAATAAAATTTAGTGTTAGTATTAACCTTGTTCAGCCAGCTGAAAGGTTCTTTTTTTCCCCAGGTCACATGAGTCTTGTTTATGGAAAAACATTCGAGGAATCACCAGAAAAAGTAAGATGCTTGACTGCACCTTAATCTTATGCAGCAAATTAATATGATTATTACTAGGGAAATCCATATCCTCGCCTTTTTATTCATCCAGAATCTTAATTTATAATACGCTCAATAAAATTACTCGATTCTGATTGGTTAAAAGGAGTACAATTAAATCCCATATCGTACTCTGTATAGTCTCAATTAAGTTGCTTAGTTATGTCTAGTCTACTATGTAATGTCAAGAGAATATGAACTAAGAGAAGGAATCCTACCTATTTAGCCTTGTAACCATCATGTGCACAGTTTGATGCTATTTTTAGCTTGGAGATATTTTGAGCGAACAACCTGATTGGTTGATTTATTGAGGGTAGACGGCTTCCAGTCTTGCAGTAAACAAAGCCTGTTTTTTGTCGTGGACGTAGCGAAATATGGCGCTTTTCGTGTCCTAAAACGAGGCATGATTATCGCGCGGGCATGGGAACGAGTTAAAAATAGCATCAGTGATTCTAAAAATAGCATCAAAGTGCACATTAGGGGACACGGAGATTCCTTCTCTTAGTTCATTTATTCTTGGTAATGTTTAAAGGGATTCTGAGGTGCCAGACACATCATAGTTTAAAATGTATATCAAAACTAGTTGATTTTGAAAATCGAAATGAAAATTCCATAAAATGCGTTTTTTGGGGTGATATCGTCCGTCAAAGTTGCGAAATGACTTAAGCTGGGCTCCCTGTGGAATATCGCGGATTTGATGGCTTGGGATGCCTGTGCTGTGATGACGTCAGACAGTGGAACATGTCGGATAGCTGGAGTCGAATCAGCCAAAATTTGCTATGGAAATATGGCTGTTCTTTATCAATTTGAGCCAGAAATTGCTTCAGGAGAAGAATATAATACACCTGATGAAAGTGTGAGCGAGGAAAGTGAGCTAGAAGAAGTGCCGAACGAGGAAAGGCTTCAAGGAATCGATTAAAGTCAGCAATGTGTTGTGATGGAAACAGCTAGATGATATGTGTTTATGTTGTTAAATGATCTTGAATCACAAACGTACGACAATACACAAGGTTATTAAGTATATGGAACAATTTATTTCACACAATATTAAATATTTTCTGATGTTAAACTCAACGCAATTTTTTAGACATGACATGCACTACGACTGTTGTGGCTGAATCTAGTGCTTAGGACTGCATTTTTATTTTTTTTAAATGTTACAAATAAGTGAGTTTTTTTAGTATTTTATATTACGTTCTTATATTCCAAATAAGTGAGCTTTTTTCGGTATTTTCTATTTAATATACGTCCAATGCATATTCATTGCGCTGAAATGCTTTTCCAGCCCTCTGCGTTGTGCTAGTTTATATCGCCAATTTACATGGTGAGTGCATGGTTATCTTAGCAATTAAGATCAGAATAGTAATCCCAGCATGTGTGGTATCTAAGATAAGATCTACCTTCCCTGAACGTATATGAGGAAGATACTGGCTTTATAGAAGATGGAAGTGAAGATGAAGTTGCTGACACGTACACACCACATATCGATTTCTTGAAGCCTTTCCTCGTTCGGCACTTCTTCTAGCTCATTTTCCTCGCTCACACTTTCATCGGGTGTATTATATTCTTCTCCTCAAGCAATTTCTGGCTCAAATTGATAAAGAACAGCCATATTTCCATAGCAAATTTTGGCTGATTCGACTCCAGCTATCCGACATGTTCCACTATCTGACGTCATCACAGCACAGGCATCCCAAGCCATCAAATCCGCGATATTCCACAGGGAGCCCAGCTTAAGTCATTTCGCAACTTTGACGGACGATATCACCCCAAAAAACGCATTTTATGGAATTTTCATTTCGATTTTCAAAATCAACTAGGTTTGATGTACATTTTAAGCTATGATGTGTCTGGCACCTCAGAGTCCCTTTAATAAATGAGCAGGAGTGTTTCATGGGATATACCGTATTTACTCGAATAGACGACGCGGCATTTATTTCATTTCTTGTGATCTGGCTGCGGCGTTTATTCAAAGGCGGCGTTAATTCGGGGGCGGCGAATATTCAAAAATCACTTTATTCAGTAAAGTAATAGCTAAATACCATACTACATACGGTAACCTTTTTAATAGGAAACAGTAACAAAACTGATATGAATGCCATTCAAGTCTCATTTTGTCTATTCGTGTGATTTTCACACAATGTTATTCAAGTTCTATTTCAATATCACTGTCCTCTTCGTGGTCGGGGTCTAATAGCTGCACATTGCAAGAATTCTCGAAAGAGAACTAAACACAAGAGCAAATATGTTGTTCTAAGAGAAAATAAATTTCTATTTCTAGTTAATCTTGAAATAGACTTTTTCATTAATAATCATAAATTATTTTGGGAAATTAATATTTCCTCAAATAAACGCCGCACCGTAAATGCGGCGTCTTTTAATATTTTGAGTCCCTATAATAGTTATCCAACTATTCGAGTTAGAGTACTGTACAAGTAACGCAAGAGAAAGACTAGAGCGAGTACACTCGAGCTTTCGCTGATTGACATCGCCCATAGTGCATTTCGGACTAATTATACAACATGGAACAAATACCTTCACCAATTCTTTTTACAATACCTATATAACAAATGAATATGTGTTGATATCCTAGCGTCTTCTCGGAATCATAACACTAGAAGATTTGATAGAACAGCTGATTCAGGAAGATATTTGGGATGAGACAGATATCCGTGGCGTCAGGCATGGCGTAGAAGGGAAGGTTATTCTAGCACGTGCTAAAATGCAGAGATTAAAGTCAACCGACGAAGGAGGAATCAGATCACCACCTCGGATAAAGACGCAACGAGCAAAGTCTGAACAGGTGAGAGTCGATAGGCTTCAAGATTTTCAAGCCGTCGAACCCATGCCTGTAGGGGTCCAGTGTGTCCATATTTAGATCTTATTAACCGAGCGGGAGGTCTGTACGGGATAATCTTGACCGAGGTCGGAATGTACAGACCAGGCCCGTAGCAGGGGTTAAATTATTGGAGGCGCTCGTTTTGCCACGCCCCATATGACCATATCGATTGAAGCATTTGAATGGTTTCTTTCAAGTATGTCTTGTTTTGAGTTTTCAACATTTGCAAAAGCCAACTATGTGAACTTTTTTTGGAAAAATGAGTCGCCTCTATCAATTTTGAGTTAAAAGTGATTGAAATTTAGCTGGACGTTTGCTTAAGAATTTTTTATTTTATTTTTGAAATTATTGGGGGGGGCAGGCCTCCCTGGCCCCTCCCCCCGCTACAGGCCTGCAGACCGGGCGCAGCGAGGTCTGTACCCGACCGAGGTCAAGATTATCCCGTACAGACCGACCAAGCTCGGTTGATAAGAGTTTTATTATATGACCACTTTTCATTGAAAAAGACAAATGTTTTCGCCGTAAGATTAATATGCGATCTAGACCAGTCCGCGATGCCATCTATCCAGTCAGATTGCTCGATTTGCTAGTGTCCAAGCTCTAAGATTCACGATCATATAATAATAACAGATATCGTGCGCTGTGATTGGCTGAAGGGTCACATGATTCTGTACTGTGACGGTCCCATTTTACAGTCATGCGCAATTTACTATACGAGGAATTTGCATGCCAATGACTGCACAAAAACTAGTATCCACACTGAAACCTACTCCAATCAGACGCTGCTACATTGAATGGTACCATTATTATCATTTACGGTTCTAAAAGTTTTGAGTCGTATTTGCTATTGGCCAATTTCCTAACAGTAATATTATGTTGTCCTCAGCTCATGTTCCCTTCAAAATATTTCGATTTACATGAAGCTTCAGATTCGTGGTAAATAGTTTGTCATAATTCTGTCTGCCGAGGTTTGAGAAAATGTATCGATTGAAAGTTGTCATGCGGCAAAATATTCAGAAAGACGAATCATAAAAATACTGTAATCGATAGATTTTTTTATACTCGGCAGTAAATGTTATGACAGTCTATTTACCAAGAATTTCAATAAAGTGAAGATACGAGCAAGTTGGGTGGGTATCAAAGCATGTGAAGAAAAGAGAATGATCTATGAAAAGTTTGATGTAATTTGTTGTGCTATGATAGATACCCACTACAGGGGATGCAGAAAGTATCGTTTGTGTTCCTGGTGGAAGCGAGAAGTTTGACGACCGTCAACCACTCCTCAAGTGAGACTGGAAATGTGAAGAGATCATCTCCTTATGAAATACAACCAATTAGTTCAAGTTCTGTGTTGTTCTGTATCTGCGGGTAGACAATCCTGAAGGGAGGGAAACTCAACAGAGGGAGCACTTGGCACTTGTTCAAGAGTAACTTTAAGGCTCCATCAACACGTATCCGGGTATTTCTGAAAACAATTTTTTTATCCTGATTTCTAAAAAATTCTCATCCACACGTATCCGTCTTTTCGAAAAGTTGGTTTTTAAGTAACGTATTCACCGGATACGCACGTAGAAGGAATGCGAATCCACAAAGAAAGAATCCCGATACTCGTTGTGGGAGGGGGAGGGGGGGGGTAGAAAATCGCACACAGCACTTCCGCGTCTTTTTTATTCTACGCTCAGGCGAGGCATAATAATAACAAACTAACTGACCTAGTGCTGCGGATATGATGTTTATATCTGTTCTAAAAAATTCAATAAATAACCTAGTGGTTAATAATAGAATTTTACAATAATTACAATTTGGGTAAAATACGGATTTTTTGAATAAAAAGACGTACAGGAAATGAATATTCACCAGTTTGTCGTGTGTATCATTGTTGTCTAATAATTTAGTGTTATGATTCAATGCGCGGTTTCTAGATGACCTCGACATCCACTTCTCGAGAAATTCACCCCAAACAAATGATAAAAATAAGTCATCTTATCGTGCTGTAGGTTAGACGTTTCAATGCTCCATTGATTTTGTGTAGCTAGGCCGTTTCTAAACAAGTTGCAAAGAAAATTGCTCAAAGGCGCGTTAATACGCTGAGAATATTCCATTGCAACTAGTCGCGCAACAGGATTACACACACGTTGCAAGAGTATGCACACCTACAGTGCAACGGAGAATCAATCGTTGGAAATATCCTACCTTGCAACGATTGATGCAGCTTGACTCGTAACATTTTTTTCAAATTGCGCTGTAGATTACACGCTGCAACATGAGTGTCGACGCCATTACGAGACAAGTTGTAAAGACAATTGCTCCGTATAATCGCGTCCTAATTCTTAATCGAAACTTGGATGCAACTTTATCGCTGATAAATTCGTCCTCTTTAGTATTTTTTAAATAGAAAATACTTATAAGGATAAAATCTTTGTATAGGGCGATTTCATCCTCATTAATATAAACAATACGAATGAAGAAGACTTAACCGGGTATAAAGGTCCATGCACGTGACGTGTATGGTCGCTCCATCACTTGTGATTATTCATGAGTTTTTGAAATGATTTTTTCGTACTGATGTCAACCACAGTTTCCTTACCTTTAAATCCATCGGAAGTGATGGCTTTGCGCATGAATATAAAGAATCATCTTATCCTATTTCCCATTTACCACGGTGGGCTTAAATGACCCTAAAAGCGATCACGTTGAATTATTAGAAAATCTTAAAAAGTCATTTTATATTGTTCGCCTTTTGATTACAATATTAAAATCCATAGTGCTGTAATAGTGCTGTAAAATCGCGTTTTGCTTTTTTCAATGACGTCAACAATAACCGATTCCCCAATAAATCTGGTTCTAATAATTGAAAATTTATGAAATTTGTACCGTTACATGGGAAATGTTATTCCCTTTCAAATTTTACATTTTGTTTTAACCCAGCGCTTAAACTTAAATTTAATCCAAAAGTGCAACATTTTATTATGACATCATGATGACGTCCATCAGTTTTGACAATGAGTAGACCAAAATGACACATTACCCTTAATCAATACACTCTGAAAAAAGGATTTGATTAGATGGAATAGTTTTGAAAACATGACGGATTTGTTTAAAATATTTACATTTTATCTGATCGTTTTTGATCCCATCTGTACCCACTGTGTACGATTTCACGCCTTCAGTCCCGTGATTTACCGCTTTTCCTCGTGTTCTCCTAACACATTTCATATTTACAGACAATTGATGACAATAGTTAAATTGTAAAAAGAAGTGCCACCGTGAACAATGTATGTAAACGTGTGCTCAAACCCATGCAATTTTAAATATGTCTCTCACCAATGCGACCTGGGTTCGAGTCCCGCCGTGCTCGGTATTGTATGTGAGTAGAGTTGCTTGTTTGCCGGGTTTCGCCTGGGCCCAGTTGTTCAAAGTCTGATTAGGATAATCCTGTGTTAACTCTCAATAAGACCTATAGAGGTAATCCTGGATTAGCTCTATCCCATCTTTGAACAATCGGGCCCTGTGCTTCCAGGGTTTTGCAGGAGCTTTCTATTCTTTTTTTCCTTTAATTATTATTATTATTATTATTATTATTATTATTATTATTATATTATTATTATTATTATTATTATTATTATTATTATTATTATTATAAGCTTTTTTTCTTTTCCCTTGTTCCCTTAAAGTTTTTCGCTGAAAATGTTTTCTATATTGATTTAGTAGGACCATACCTCCAACCATCGAGTGCTGAAGCGCAGTATGGCAGCGCAAAGTTTTTACAGCTACGCCGGAGATTTCGGCCCCGACACCGCTATCCAGTGACTAATCAGGAAGCTCGGCCGAAGCCTAAGGGAGAGGTGAGTCTGCCCCTAGACCGTAGATGATTAACCTCTTTTTGTTTTAGCTTCGCACCAGTGTCCCAAGATGTGCAAAAGGGACAGCATGGTGGCAATGGGGGGTCCTACATGGACGCCAGAGACACGCCGGGGTGATGAGCCCCGCCCCCCTGTAGACCTACACACTACAGATTACTACAATATACACTAATACACAAAGATAATCAAAACATCATTTACATATAGAGTATCATCCTGGTCTACCTAGGATTATACTCATCAAAACACTTCATAAGTAATTCAAGCGAACACAACGTTTTCCCTTGCATAAACGTTACACAAGTACAAGTGAAAAGAAGACCTAAAGAAAACTAGTTTTAGGCTATAAGACCAGGTTATAACAGTAATATCCGGAGCAAACTTCCCCAATACATTCCAGGATCTGTTGAAAAAACGCCTTGATTTTCGACTAACCGAACGTTCAGAGTAACAGAGCAGATGGATATTAAGTCGTTTCACAACCTTTGCTTTAACCACAGAGGCAACAGGGAGAGTACCTTCAAAGCAATACCCATTCCTAGCCAACCACACAAAGTACTTCAACAGATTAAGAAAATAGGAAAACTCAGGTGGAATAATCTGCCTTTCATGATTGTCATATCCAAATAGCATATGACGAGATTGAAGGGATGGCGACAAGGGAGTAACACGCGGAAATAAGGTCTGAGCCCATAGTAACAGTTCTTGCATGAGGTTACATTCAAAGAATAAATGAACTGAAGTTTCCAAAGGATGTCCACAGAAGCATGAAGGATCAGCAATGTTCATACCAAACTTGACAAGTCGATCACAAGTATAGAGCACTCCATGGCAAATCTTCCACCATAGATCACGAACTTGGCGATCCAAAGGCATAATGTTCACTTGTCCAATAGAGCTCGCCAAAGATTGGGGAAATTTCAAAACGCAATTAGGAAGCATAAAATTCCTTTCAATGATATTTGAATAAACAGATTTTGTAGTAAGAGATGAGATAGACAATGCACTACCATCAAAGGACCGCAGAATAGCAAAAGTTTTCAATTGAACTGAGAAATGGCCACCGACGTATGCCCAAGCATCTAAAGGTGAGGCATAAAAATCCGGTAGTAAATGGGAAGGATAATATGCAGGATATGAAAGAACAGAACGTAAATCATCACCAAATACTTTCTCCACAAAAAAGGAGAAGAAAGAAAACATTTCGATGGGGACAGGGCCCACCGCTTTATCCACTGACAATGAAGCGCGCGCACCTTTGATTGTATATCAATTAAACCAAACCCACCTTGAGTGGTGGACTGGAAAAGAACGTTTTGTGACACCAAATGCTTTGTCCCCGACCAAAAAAAATCCAAAGTACACTTGGAAACTTGCGCCAAGACCCAGTTTGGCATGGCAAGTGCTGAGGCACGAAACAATAGACCTGCCATGCCAAGTGCATCCAGGACAAGAGCCTTACCAGAATAGGAAAGATTACGATGTTTCCAAGAATCTAGTACACTAGAAAGTTTGTTTAAGTGACCATCCCAATTTGGATGAGAGACATCATCATTTCCTAAGCATGTGCCGAAGATAAGGAATACTGTCTGAAGACCACTGCAAGTCAATGGGAGGATCACTACGATCTCTCCAAGAGCCTGCCCAAAGCCCTTTAGATTTCTCTTTATTAATCTTAGCCCCAGATGCCTTTTCATATTTCCTCATAGATGGAGAAGACAGTGGATATTTCATCGTCATCTGTACATAACAGAGTCATGTCATCAGCGCTCGCGTATTGAGAAAAAATTGCTGGTTCATAATCAGGGTGCGGAAGAACCAAACGGATACGCACGGATACGACACGCTAAAGATTCGGCAATCAGTACGTAAAGGGGCGCTGACGGCGGACAACCTTGTCTTACACCTCTTGATAAATTTATAAAAGGTGTAAAGAATTTACCAATATACCGAAGACTAAGGTCCAGTATATTAAATTATGTAATAATTAGCTTAGTAGTAGATAAGATCGAGTGAATGAGAAAGAGAGAGAGAGAGAGAGAGAGAGAGAGAGAGAGAGAGAGAGAGAGAGAGAGAGAGAGAGAGAGAGAGAGAGAGAGAGAGAGAGAGAGAGAGAGAGAGAGAGAGAGAGAGAGAGAGAGTGAGAGTGAGAGGACTAGTATAGCTTAGGACCTAGGATTAGAACACGACCACATCAGCTACGCTGTATTTAACTTATCGTGTATAAATAAATATTATTATTATTATTATTAGAACAAGCGTACCCACGAGCAAAAGGAAGGTCCAAACCCATGCCTTCAAGGACTATGAGCATGTAGGGCCATTCAACCCTGTCAAAAGCCTTTTCCTGAACCAAAGACAATGAGGCCAGAGGTGAATCAGTTATTTTGGCATGTGTAACAGCATCTTGAAGAAGCCTGATGTTTTCACCAATAAATCTGCAAGGCACCAAACAGGTCTGGTCAGGAGATACAACATAAGCGATCACTTTTCGTAGACGGCCCGCGATTGATCTTGAAGCTATCTTGTAGCCTGTACATAATAGGGAGATAGGACGCCAGTTTTTCATCAAAAATCTCTCTCTCTTTTTATATGAGAGCGTTATAATCCCTCTCCTCTGAAAAACTGATAGTACACCACACCTAAAGGCATAATTGAGTACAGCTACCAGGTCCGTCCTAATGAGATCCCAAAACTTTAGATAAAATTCTTTGGGAAGACCATCAAAACCAGGCGTTTTACCTGACGGCATCCCCTCAAGAGCCTCAAGACATTCCTTCATGATCAAAGGACCCTCACACACATCTTTCACTTCTAAAGGAATTCTACGTTCCAAGTTAGAAATAAATCATCTGCAATGGTTTCATCAGTTTCTTGTGAAGTAAATAAACCCTTGTAAAAAGAGAACCAAGCCTGCCTCAAATTCTCAGGATCAGAAACGTATTGATCATTGCTATCTAGAATCAGATCAATCATTTTGTTGGCCCTATTCTTCTTTCCCATACGGAAGAAAAGGAAGTGGATCTCTCACCCTCTTCAGTCCATTTGGTACGAGCTCTTATTTCTGCCGCCTTGACTGCCTCTCGATCAAACAATTCTAATTCATTGAGTACACTATGGTATTGACTTCAGAACAGAGAGATCTTCCCCATCTGCCAGAACTTTTAATGATCTTGCTTGAGCTTCCAAGAAATGCCTTGATGCCCGTCGTTTGAAAGATAACTTGGAACAAAACCTAGTGGTGGCTTGTTGGATCTTTCTTTTACCTATATCCAACCAAACAAGCAATGACGTACATGACTCTTTCTGAGGTTGCCAGGACTTCCATAAATCCCTGACGAGCTCCACGTATGCATCGTTATCCAAATACTAACATTGAGTTTCCAAAAATAAGGGCCTCTGGGTGGAACTTCAGGCAATATGAAATCAAGGAAAACAGCAGAGTGATCAGAATGCGGACAAGGTAAAATACTGCACTCAGAAACATGAGGAACAAAACGCAATGGAAGTCCGATCATATCAATGCGGGACTGCAGCCATGCCATTAGTACTGATATAAGTAAATTCTTTGGTTCTAGGATGACAGTGCCTGCAAATGTCAATCAAGCGATTTTCATGGAATAAGATGGGAAGGACAGTAACACTGTCATAACTAGCAGGTAGTACAGAATTAAAGGATCGACGATCCAGAATAGGTTTAAACACCGTATTGAAATCCCCTAAGAGGAGAATGTCTGACGTAGGATCAAGCCTATCATTTACTTGTGTCAAAAAACCATCTCTTTCAGGATTGTGATTGGGAGCATACAGGGAGACGATAGAAACTTTGCAAGAGTCATATTGGACATCTAAATAAGTGAAGCGACCATTGATACCCGAGTACTGTTTAAGTACAGAAAAAGGAGAGGCACGCTTTAACAAAATTGCAGTACCACCAGAATGCTTTGTGTTGAAATCTCCAAAAGCTAGATAAGAGAATTATCAAACCAATTATTGAGTTCTTGTTGTGAAATACAGTGAGTTTCTTGGATGCTCACAATATCAGGCGGGGGAGATAAGGAAGACAGCCAAAAAATAAATGTTGTTCTTTTCACATACTCTCGCGGACAGGATGGTGTGGAAAGTCCTGTCCTTCTGGACGATCTATAGCGTAACGAGGGGGTTTAATAAGATCCTTCGAACAAGAAAAAGAATGATGACCTTCCGCACCACAGCCACCTTTTAGGGGACACCTTGTATTGGAATGTCCCCACCAGTTGCATGTGAAGCAACATAATGGTTGACTACGGTATCTAATATGAGCAATAAACGGGCCCAAGAGAACACTCGTAGGAATATGTTCATTTAATGTCATAAAAAGCCGTCTATCTCCAGTTTCGAAGCCAAACTTATCTAAATTTCTCACCACTTGATTTACGCTTCCATATTTTTCAAAAAAATCCTTGATGTCGTCATCCTCCACCTCACAAGGGAGGTTTGAAACCGTCACAACTTGTTGAGTGATTCAAACCCATTGAAAAAGCAAAAACAATCCCTAATATAGATTCCTTTCGTAAATAAAAAGTTTGTCTTATAAGAAATGACATAATTATATTATGATTTATTCATTTACGCCATCCATGCAGTCGGTTTAAAATGCTAAACGCGTATTAAAAACAGTGGCGTCTTAATTAACGTACTTCCCACGTGCCATTTCGGTTCTCAGCTTCTATGTTCTATGTTTCTGAACCCGACAACGATTCTTCAATTAAGTGTATACAATAAAGAGACGTGAGTTACTGGATACGAGAGTGCGATCATTGCGTCATCAATCCGATAATCAGCCAATGACGCTGCGCGCACTTTCAGTTGAATGAGCTTGAAGAAAAAGAGAGCGAAAGAAAGAGAGAAAAGCTTTTGCAAGCAAAACATTGCTAATCGGATTATTTAAGATTCCATAACACATTAGTACCGGTTCCGGTAAGAACTTTGTCCGATACGTACTCAAATGGTTTGATTATGATTCTCTTTTTCAGTTGCGTGGAAATTAATCAATCAAACTTTAACAGTAAAACAGTAAACTGGCGGTAAATATTGAGATACGTCTTTTGGCATCTGATAATGACGACTAGTTGTGCTGCAAGCCCAAATGGAGAAAGAGAAATGAAGAACAAGACGAGAAAGTAGAAAAACAAGTAACAGGGAAAAAAACATTAAACAACAACTGAGCGACGAAACACGCCCTGGAACAAGCCACAAGGCCATCAGAGAGAAGGAGATTGAGAACATCAGGACAAAGTATATTGTTTTGAAACATATCAAGTGAACAGTAAATTTGTAAAACCACAGGTAAATGTATAGGGATTCTTCAAAAATTTCATTAAAATCATTGAACGTGAAATAAAGCCTCAAAATGTTACATGATCATTGAGAAACAGCCCTTTCTTCCCACTGTGGTTATTTTTTGAATTTAGATCGTTTTAAGGATTTTTCTCCCACCAGTAAAAACAAGCTAAATTCAAAAGATAACCGCACTTAGCGAAAGAAGTGCTATTTCCCAATGATCAGGTAACATCTTAAGGCTTTATTTCGCGTTTCAATGATTTTGATGACATTTTTGAAGAATCCCCATACATTCCCTTATATCATGATACCACAGAGATACTAATCTTGGGCTACCTGTCGTAAAACAACAAACGAGGGCCTTTGAAAAACATACAATGTGATTGGATGACTAACAGCATTTTTTCCACAAGTGTCTCGATCCCTGGACTCAACCATTGGTGGTCCAGGATAAGAGACAACACTCTTTCTGTCAGTGTGTCATGTATGTCTAAAGATTATTATTATTTTCCTATTGTTTGTACATAATTACGTAATTCAGCCCTTGGACTGCGATAAAATTTTCAATAAGAATCTATCAAAACAAGGGCACTAGGACACCGAATGTGGTTGGATTTCTATAGGTTTTTTTCCCCTTTCGATTATTTGAAGGGGCTCTATATGGAACTTAAGGTGAATTTGATTAACCATATTAACTCTGGATGGTTGAATATTACTGACGTGATGAGCATCGCGCGGTCGCGTCGTCGTTGGCATAGTACAAACAGAGTCAAGTACGGAACGGCCGTTAAAGAAGTAACGTTCATAGGCTATTCAATGGAATGAAAACGTCTGCATCGCAACAGCGAACGAAGGAACACGGACACAAGATAAGTAAACAAGTATAACGTTAATTTAATTCAAATAATCGCAAGGAAAAAAACCTATAGAAATCCAACCACATTCGGTGTCCTAGTGCCCTCATGGACAACCAAAGCTGACTTGTCCGCTTTTTGATGGCGAACTGCTGGCATGATGTTCTTTCTTCTTTTCTTTAATATTACTGTCTTCTACGCATGATGTGTATTTCAGCCTTTAAAAAACTAGTTTCGTTGTTACAACCTTAGTTTGGCTGGAACAGTAACGTTGCTGTTTTACCCAAACTGAGGTCGTTGTTGTCAGTAAATAGAGGATCGTATACCATAATATCATTTTGTTTAAAAGTCAACAAGCATCGCATAGATCCATTTTAAGTCCTTTTTAAATCACAATAAAGAATTATATATACGTTTCTCCTGTGATAGTTAATGAGTCCATGAACTGTTAGAACAGTCCTATCACTAGGCATTAGAGAAAACCTTTGATAAACCATCAACACTACTGACAAATTGCGTAAACTTTGTAGGCTATCATGGAATACAGGTTAGGCAGGAATAATAGACCTCTTTGGCTCGAGTGTTATTTTGTCCTATTTCAGACTACGTGTCATTCTCTTGAGAATATTCATTGTTTGAGAGGTATCCATATTAATGTGCACAACCAACTAACGAAAAAAAGTTTTTCAAGAGCGACACTTGGTAAAGAGGTCTATTTGAAGTCCACAATCCAGTACAGACTCCTAACAGAAAATAATATGAACAGTAACATTGCGTATATTTTTTTTTTACAATTGTTTTCTACAATACAATGAGCTTTTATAAGGTTTTTCAGTTCTCCAGTTTCGAGTTCTCTTCGCAGAGCATTAGTCTCGGTTGTTTGTCTGCATTTTAATCAACTCGTATACTGTTCCATAGTGCGTACATACCTTACTATACAATGGACCTTAATGAAAGAAAAGAACACATCTGTACAAATGAAGACTGAACAAAGGCGAACTCGTAATGGGAGTCACGATTAGTAAAACGGCGAAGTTTGAAGAAAGTAAGTTCGAAACTTGTGAAGATACGACTTTTTACAAAGGGTGAATTTTGTAAGAAAACCTAACTTAACAAATGTTTTGACAAAAACTAGACTTTTTAATTCACATCTTCGCTAGTTTTGAACTTCCTTCCTTCAAACTTCATAGATCTACCAATTTTAACATGCTCTTTCCAGATATAGTAATTATCATTCTATCCTGTGGGTTTTGAAGACCTTTAGAATTAAATATTAATAAAATCTCATTATCCAGATACTGATTGGTCTTCTCTGTGTCACGATTGCATTAGTTAGTAATTATTATATTCAGCTATCATCTTGCTCTTCTTGGTGGAAATTAATGATGGTCTGTCCTCTCTCTGGATCCCTGAGCCTGAATATCCTCACATTTCGTCCTCCACCAATAGAACTAAGGATTTGTAAAAGGTATAAGTTAGATGGCTTGTTTATATGAGTAAGGATATGTGAATAAAAAGGAATTATGTTAAAGCACTTATTTATAATAGTATTCTTAATTAATTGGTCTCACTGTGCTCACATCTGAAAAAATGGGAACAGTGTTTTTCCCAAAGAACCACGAAAGCGCCACACAGGCATCATCATCATGCATTATTGTACACATTAATCAAGACTTTCTTTTTCTTTTGATGGTTTGCAATCATTCCAAAGAGAACGAAATAAAAAAGACAAAGTGGCCATGTTGGATAAAAAAGACTAATGACGAAACGTTTGTTCAATTCATCCAACATGGCAACTGTGAAAAGCATCAATACTATAATGTAAAACTTTATTCCATTCTGGAAGTTTTAATCAAAGTCACGAATGTTTCCATGGTGTTTCAAGGGTAAGACGATGTTCTTTAGGAGTGCTTCTGCCTTGATGTGGAAACTCATGTCTTGTCCGCCTATAGTTCGATTGCATTAGTTAAGTCATAGCAGGCTATGTTGGGGCCATTTAATAAAATACTTCTAATTAGCAACCACTGTTAATTGCGCCAAGATGGAAACCATGTTCCTATCTTTTGACTCTCTTGGGAATGCTTGCAACCCATCAATACGAACTTTTGTTAGGTGACAACATTCTAATAAATTAAACTTGAATAGCCTAATTTCTGTTAAACAAATTTTGTAACAATGTTTCATCTAAGACCCCGTCCACACTATGCCGGATAAATTTGAATCCGCAACTTTCACACCGAAACCGAAAAAATAAAGTTTTCTGTCCACACATGAAAACGGATACAATGTTTTGCGTCCACACTAGTTTGATCACAGGCGGCAACTTCATTGCACATATCAGCATGTGCATCAAAGCTGAAATTGAGCCCGCGTCAAATTTTTAGCCTTCCCACCACATTCCCATGAAAATCATCACGTCATTATATTCGAACAATTTTGGGTACGAAATGTTCAACATCCACACTAATACTTCTAGCCGGCGTTTTCAAATTGTTCCACTCTTGAGACTTTATTCGAAACAATTCGCTTTCGGGAAGAATTATTCCGGATTCGCCCGGACTAGTGTGGACGGTAGGTCTAACAGAATAAATAAAAATTCGGCTTCAAATTTATTTGAAAGAGTGGAAGGGGCCTAACATGTTTTAGAATTATTGCTATTTAGTTCTCATTTTCGCACAGTGAGGCCGCCGAAAATAATACTAAAAGTGTTTTTGTGTGTGTTCTGTACTCAGCCCAAATTAGTAACTTTTGTTTGGCAGTTGCTTTGTGACTATTCCTAAGAAAATTACTGTCACAACAAAAAAAATTCTAAGTAGAATGATGCAAAATAACGAATATTTTGAGCTGTCGAACGTTCAGTGACTTTGGTAAGTCATTTGGTAAATTTGCTGGTTTGCACATTACCTCATGTCTTGTGGAGTCAGTAATATAAACTGTCTTTCCTCTTGTTCCTTAGCAACCTTGAGCATCATATTCATGCTAATACGACGGTTTACCATATCCTAAGGCACAAAGTAATGCCATGTCATTATAATGTTACATTGCAAATTTAATGTATTTCCATTTATTTCTGATGTTGTATAAATTGTGTGGAAAGTCATCGCACACGGTATGGAATGTAAACTGAACAAAACATATTACAAAGCATGACCATGGAAAGTGACTGTGTCATGTAGTTGAATCCTTACAATCATACCAAATGTATTGTACTATCCACTCACCATGAAGACGTCAAACTCATCCAGACACCTAAAAGGAGTCTCCATTGCTTCCCACAAGGCCATGATAAAACAGATGGTAGAAAATGATCGCTCACCACCAGACAGTGACCGGGTGTCCTTGGATGCTTTCTTTGTACCTTGGTCAACATTCACCTGCAATTGGTTTTGAACAAGTTGACAAAATTCTAGAATATCCAAAGAAAATCGAAATAATTTTGTCCCAACAATGGATATGCATCTTATTTTTTAACCATGACTACCAGCCACAGGCAGCTCAAGAAGTAATTTTTCAGGTAACTTACATGTCATCTGAAATAATGAATCTGAGATAATGTTTTGCCCTTTTGTCAATGAGACAATGATAGTGATGTTAAATTTGGGGGATGAGGTCAAAAGTCTCAGGCACCTAATAAATCACTACAGTCCTCGGCAATTCAAACGTTTTGAATTTGAAGGTAAATACACACAGTCCCCCTGCAAACCAAAACAGCTCAATTTTGGAAGATAAAACAATAGACTGTACTTCAAATTAAGCCGTTCTGGGAATTAGTTTAAAGCCAGCTGTGCATTTAAGTAAGATATACAGTATGAGTGGCCATGTTGTATCCGATATACAAAGTTGAGGCGTAGCGGAGAGTTTGTATATCGGATACAACACGGCCACTCATACTGTAGATTACTTATCAAACGTCTAGGTTAGTTCCTTTATGTTTCACTTAAATTTTCAAAATTCAAGTGAATCTGGCCAAGAAAATCCAAGTTAAAGTTTATGCAAATGAACACAATTCTGTATCAGATTTACAACACTCTTCACGGTCGTGATTTCTACTGTGTTTTCCTCATGATTTATTAATGATTTGATGAAAATCTTGACAAACTTAATTCCCAACAAAAAACGTCCTGTGGCTATGCATGGACGTAATGCTTTGCACTGTACCTCAAGCTGCAGACTCTCCTCTGGATGGTCAAATCTCATTCTTCCAGAGTAGCCTCGCTGGGATAACATCATTTGAAAGAAGAACTTGGCTCGAATAGCTATGAATTTGCGATAATCCACATAAGCAGTCGTTCTCTTTTTTAATACTTCCTCTAGACGCTAAATGGGAGAGAATAATAATCCACATAAGCAGTTCGCTCTTTTTTTTGATACTTCCTCTAGACGCTAAATGGGAGAGAAAAAAGACAAGAGGCTAAAAAGTACAACAGAGTTGAGATTTGCAAGTCAGGAAGGCTATAAAAGCATGTAGGTTGCAAGGCAAACAAAGTTTACAATGAACTTTATGGTGTCAAATCCCATTCTCCAAGTAAGATGATTGCAAATATTCATACCCAAGCTTGGCCAAAAATGACCATGCACCGAATGCAATACCAGGTTATTCAATTTATAACTTTTAAGGTTGGTGTAACATTTTCATCTACCATAGAATGCTCCATTTTTGCTATTTCAGAAAAGAATAGACAATCCTCTTGATGAATAGTTGACTCAGGGCTGTAGACTATTAAATAGGACAGACAGTATTCTAAGAAATATTTCAAGGTAGATATAACTAGCTATAAATTAGATGATGAAACAGTAATGATAAAAAGTTATATTTTACACCTATATTTTCTTTTGTCTTATTCTATCTTATATATACTCCCTTCTACTACCTCTTTCTCTTTTACTCCAACGAAGTACTAGGGTCCGAAACGTCAGTATTTTAAAAAATCTTTTCACGGTGTATAATCTATCTTTTTATCATTACTATTTCAAGATACAGCAGTTATATCAGCAAGTACCTTGTGATATCGCCTTAAGTTTTTCATGGATTCTTTAGTTTCTAAATACTTGGTCTTGGCTTCATGGTATTGCTGTGTCACCTCTTCATGTTTGCCATGACTAAACAAACACAAAGTAAAAAAAGAGTGTTAATAATATTTGTGAGAGAATATGTTTGTAAATCGGAACTTTTGAGGGGAGTGAGTAAAAATGAAAACAATTGAGTAAAACACGGGCATTAAAACCAGAGAGATGAAACTAAAACAAATGAAAAAGATAGAACAAATATTAATCTTAGTGGAAAAGATATATTCTAAATTGTCCTCAGAAACGAGGAGTACCTTTGTTAGTTTCAACAGACAAGTTTCACCTAGCTTATTAGTTTGTAGACTGTTAGTGTAGTATCAAACCTAGAATATTTTTCTTTAGTCTACAACCTGTATTTGCCTGATGTATGTTTTCAATGGGATCACTCTAAAATAATACCCTGTGTTTGTAGCCGTTCATGTGATTCAATGCTAGTGCAGGTGTATACAGGATTTTTGAAATAGGGGTGACAACCATAGGCCTAGGGACCCTTGGGCCAATAACATAGGAAACCCATGAAAAATGGTAAAATAGTGAAAATAATCTCAAATACATTTGGGGAAGGCTAGTCAACCCCTTCACCAACCCTGGGTCTGCTCCTGTGAAGCACTTGTTAATAACTGCATCTTGAATGGCTTTTAATTCAAAATACTGCCCTCTATTACTTTGCGGGGGTGCATACCATGCACAGTACACACATACATTTCGACTTGATGTGGGCTGCTTTTTCATTAGCATCAAACTTTTTCTTTTATTCTATCCCATATTTTCTATCCAAGCTGTATTTACTTTTGTTCCTCGGTCCTGATTCTCCGTTCTTTCTGGTGTATTTCAGTCTCCAGACTCTTAACAGTTTTCCTCGTTTCTACTCTTTCACAGTAATCAGCAGCTTGTCCTGTGATCTCCTGTTGACATGATGGAATTGGCAATGGCTGATTGATAGTTTCAAGCAATTTCAAGTCTTGTCAGGTGTCCCTAGCTTTGGACTGGACAATTTAGACAGTGATTAAGAAATTAAACCTATTTGACTTTCTATAGCAATGAGTAATGAGTATGATTCTTTGTAACTGCTATAAGACCTATACAGATGTACAAGAAAACTGCTTTGTATTCAAGAAATAGACTACGCATGTGTGTGCCGATAAAGTCTGGCATGCTGATATAGGTGGAAGGAATGCTTATAAACATTGCTATTACGTTGTAAAAAAATGCAAACCATTTTAACAAATAATGGTTTTTGTCACTTTGCTCTGTTGGATTGCCCGATAGATTTCTGTTTGGCAATCAGCCAAATCAAATTTCATCATCGAATCCCCACCTATTAGGACACAGCAAGTAATTTCTTGTATTTTCATAGATTAAATGCAAAACCTGCACTGATGTGAGGCTTAAGTTGTGAACAAAGGGATCTGTCATGATTCAAAGCAATCTGACGTGATTCAATAGTCACGAATCATGCCAGATTCCTTTGTTCACAACTTAAGCCTCACATTGGTGGAGCCTAACATTTGAACAACTGTTATTTTGAATAAATATTATGCATGTGTGCTGTGTGCTCTCATAAAGCACATGCTCCCAACCAATATTAGAAGCATGATTTATAACAGTTATTTCATTTATAGTATACTCAGCAAAATTACTTGACTCTGATTGGTGGAGAGGAGTACAATATTATACGGTTAATTGTACTCCGTAGAAGTACCGAATTAAGTTATTAAGTTATTAAGTTATGGCAACACAGCCAAAACAATTATTTTTTATCTTTTTATACTTAAAAAACATAAATAAAATTTTAAAGCCGTAAGAACTCACTTTCTTATGCAGTTCAGTTTCGTGATGGACTGAAAATGGGCCACCAAATAGAGTGACAAAGATGAACAGCGTCGCTTCGCATTTTTTTCTAAATTTTGTTGAGTGAACTATAAGCAAAAAATTGCACAATCTTCTTGTACAATCTGGAATTAATACACACTTGTAATGTTTTGAAAGTACTTTAATTACAAGAACTTTCAAAACATTACTTGTGTCTATTAATTTCCAAATGGTACTCGAGATCGTGCGATTTCCTATACAAATAGTACTTATGTTATGATAAAATAAATTACAGTGGATAGTAACACTGCTGATACCTCAACATGTTGCTGAAAATTTCCGAGTTCTATCTCAGCTTTCTTGAAGGCATCGCTAGCTTCTTTGCACTTCTTTTCAAAATGGGACTTGTTGTTCTTCTGCTGGGCTATTTTCATTGCGATTTCATCTTGTTGTTGCTGATAAATTGAAAATGAAAATATTAACATATTACATTGTTTTCACTGTTCCCATGACAAACAGGACTAACACTGGGGTTAGCATCAGTCCAATTCAATTCTTTATTGAAGCTTTACTTGTAAACGAGAAAATAATCTCATAAGGAAACATTATCTGTAGTTATAAAAGTGAATAGGCTTTTGTATGTTTTTGATGAGTCTATATGTTTTATACTCAAAGAATACTTGAAAGATTTACAGTAACTCGCCATTGAACTGACTTGCCTACCCAAACTTCAAGTTGATCTGCTCAAGTTCCCTGTAAATTAGTGGGATTTATTAAGACTATAAACTCTTAAAATAAGTATTGGTTTTTAGCTTTCTTTATAATGTTTACTTTCATTAAAGTTGTTACATAATTCTCAAACTTGGAATCTTGATGAAACTTGATTTTATATGTAGGCAAGTTTGGTAGTTCAGTCCGTAGGTGACATGCTAAACAATTGTTTTTTATTCTTGATGGAATGTTTTGAAAACCAGTGTTATCCCTGGTTGATTGTGAATATTTGTTACCAAAGCGTTGTCTACCTTTAGAGGATCATGTTTCTCCATTACTTCCTGCATTTTTTCATGGTGATGCTGTTTCTTCAGTTCCTGTTTTTGAACAGCTTCTTGTGCCTTTTCAAAGTCCTCCTCTACTTGTGTCATCTGGAAATGAAAATAAAATGGCAAGGCAAGGTCAAACTATGAAAACTGCAAAGCTGGAAGCAATCATACAATGAATAGAATATTACAGAATGTACATAGAATATTGGTATTGGAAATTAGAATGATTGACTGAATCACTAAATAACAGAATGATGAAATATATAAATAAGTATTAATAACAATCTATAACAAAAATGGTTAATGTTTATAAGGAGCCTAGTCTGAGGGGATATAGTGTACATTTTCAATATATATATATACATATATTTAACAAAGTATCAAAGTATGTAATGTGGTCTATACTGGTGAAACAGTGCTCGATGCGTAGGGATGCAGAGCAATATATATATATATATATATATGAGAATTAGGAAACCACTCCCTGCATAATCAAAGTAAAATAATTGCACCTTCATCTTTTTTTATTTTTTTAAGCACAAGGCTATTCCATAGTATGTGTTTCAAGTTTAAAAACTATGATTTTTTGAATACCTGTGATTTTAACTCTTCTATTTGCTGGGTATAAGATGCCCGTTCGTCTTCCTGTTGAATTTAAAAAGTCACGATTAGCATAGGTCATCGTATGGGCCAAGGAAAATAATTAATTTCACAAGTGTTTTCAAAGTTTTGAAATTGCTCGAGTCGTATCATATAAAGGGCAAAATTCAAAAAAAAAATGCATTGATCTTAAACTATCAAATTATTCGCTTCAAATCAAATATAGTTATGGTTCAAACAAATTTTATTCAGAATTCAAACATAAAAGATCGGGTAAAACTACATTCCTATCAACAAAGTTTTTAATCAGAATCAGAATCAGAATAAAGTGGCGTTTTGACTGATTAATACCAGACCAAGATGGTTGTGGTATATATGGTGAAAGTGGTTTTAAACATTGGCTTTCTAATATTTAGCTTTGTAGAATAGGCTCCTGGCCAAAAATTTGAAAACTATGCTACATGATGGTGTTTTGGTTATGGTCAATGTCACTTTTTGTTCATTATTGTGAGTGATTGTAGGTGGATTTTGGTGGTTTTAGACTGTCATGTTAGGTGGTTGTAGATGGGTTTAGGCCATTCCAGGTTTTGGCAGCTACGTTCTTTGCCCACTAAATTATTCAAAACATGAAGCCAGTTTGGTTTGCAAAGAAAAAAGTTAGCGGCTTGCAAGGGTTGCTAGGCAACTAAACCACTGATCATACTCTAGTAAGGGTTTCCTAGTAAGTTGTCCCTGAAAATAACGGGAAAAAGCCCTCCTTCTTCAGCCTATCAGAATCAAGTAATTAATTTTGCTTTGTATGTGATAATTGCCATAATTAGGACTACCAAAGATTTGGAACTGGAATTCAAAACTCAAGAGTCTCTGTATTAGTTAACTAATCTGTGAAATATCCAGATTACCTCTGGTCAGTGATGCCACCTTTATCACACCATGATTGCATAACTTGTTGTTTATGTGATTTTGGTATGAGCAAGGAAACCAAGAGGTCGATCAATCACAAGTATCCATTTATTATAAGTATATTTTAATGGACACAACAAACTTGTGTAGCCCAAAACACATGTAGCCCAACAAGAAACTCAAATACTGGAAAACTTTGATGCTTTTACTTTCACTTGCTTCAATTTTAACTCTGCAAGCCTCAGAGAGGTCAGAATGGAGCAAGGTGGAGTGAGCTCAATTTTATCTGGAGTAAGCCAGGGTAGCACTAATTCATTAAAATGGACTTTAGCTTGTTTGGTTTTGCAGAGGAAGCCAAGACAAAGGAGAGGGCTAACAAACTCTACTCAAAGAACCCAGAGGTAGGAAGCAAATGTATTGTTGATTTAAAACCAACTATTTCAAACTTTTAAAGAATTACACTTACCAGTGTAGTTAAATCAGGTAGCTCTTCCTCTTCATAGTTTTCTAACTCTGAAATTTCCTGAAAGCAAAGAAAAGGAATCAGTTTTAAATATAACAAGAAAATTATACATATTAGGATTAAAGAATGGTTATGTCAGAGCATTACTTGTACATACATACCCCCATAAGACGGTTGACTGTTTCTTGCTCTCTCATGGCTTTTTTTCTTGAGTTTTGTAACTCTCTCTAAAATAAGTATAAGAATACCATGATTTGTAAGGATTTTGGCATAAGTCTGAGAAGTGATATCTCAAATTTGTTTGCATTTTCATGCCTATATACCACTACCTGAGAATTTCATGTGACACCATCTTAGTTTTTGGTTTTTCTCAGCAAACCTAACAGTAGAAATTTCCATGTAGATCTATATATGGCTTGTATGCTATGTTTATGAATGCTCCAAAGAGAAACTCTTTTAAGACACTATAAAACACCATTCTAGAGATTTTGTTTTAATATCTTTCAAGGGGATTACCTTAAAGCTTTGCTTTTTGGCCAGCTATTTTTTTCCCAGACCATTTCTCATTCTCAAACATTATCAGCAAATTCCAGTCTTTTCGATCCAGGTCCAGGTCTTTTCGAACACTTTTGATCCACCTATATACACTTTCAATCCACATACATACACATTCGATCCAATACAGTTATGAAATATTTTATAGATATTTTTAGGGTTTTCTTTCGGAAATATTACAGAAATATCACAGAAGAAGTGAATTAATCCAACTAGGTGAACCAAGTATTGTGTGATATGTGTTAGTATTGCTTACAAAGTCAATTAGTTAATTAGCCCCCATAGTCACTTTCAACGTAAAGTCTTTAGCCAAGAAAAAATAAGTTCAGAAGTCAACAGTTTTCATTTTGATTTAGATGGTGATTAACTTTAGGAAAAAAAAATTAATATTCAAGTATGTGAAACATATAAATAAGCTTAATTGATCAGAACTGAATGGCGTTTCGAATTCATAATTTCAATCCAAATTGATTTGATTGATTGCAAAAACAGTTTGCATTTGTACACAGCATATAGGACATGTTATATGCTTTAGTTATATAGGTGGATCAAAAGTGTATATAGGTGGTTCGACCTGGACCTGGTTTGAAAAGACCGGTTATCTTATCAGCAGATAAAACAGCCACCAGAAGGGGTTTATTTACTAATATATATAAATATCCAATCATAACGGCTACATAACTACAAACAAAACACTTATTAGGCTATGCAATACTGTACAGATGCCTTCCTAGTGAGCTACAGCCATGATTGCTAACACACATCAAAATGAAATATGTATTGTGTACCTTGCTGTCATTGATGTTTGATTCCAATTCAGTGTACTCTCGCTGCAGCTGTTGATGATGTTGCTCCTGTTGTTGAAGGTCACTTTCTAAACGCCTGAATGATAGGCCAAAAAAACTTAACACCTGGACATGTATCAAAATCATGCATTTTCCCACTTATACAAAATCCTTTATCATTAAAAGCAACTAATATAAAATGCACAAAAGAGTTCCATGTTACCTTATTTCCTGTTCTATATCCTGCTGTAGATATCTTGCATTACTATTTTGTGCTGCATAGGACTTGGCTGAATTTCCACCAATGATCTGATCACCATTGCCTGCATATGCCTACAGATGACATACAAGAAATTATACATCACTGCATTACTAACACAACCAATTTCTGCAAAGCCACATCTTTAGAATTGTGTCACATTTTCAAAGACATATTATTACTGATAACCTAGGTTTGCTTAGTAAATATTCAACTGTTAAGTTACATGAAGAAACCTAAAAAACATGAATTTAAAAACATATATGAAAATATATAGATTGCAGATAGATCAAATACAAGACATCACTTTGGCTGTTACTCCAAATTTCACGCTTATGTGAATGAATAAAGTCTGTCTGATGATCGCCTAAGAGTGAGACTAAGAGTAACAGTTACAAAACCCCGTTGGATTCATTTTTTCTTAGCATAGGCTAACCAAACCTGGTTATGCAGCCAGCCAGCCCCTCAGCCCACTCAGCTAACACTGCAGCCAGGTGGGTCCCTTAGTTATCTGCACATATACACTGTGACATAGTGTACATTCTCTGTGCGCAAGGATGGTCTCATCACTGGGGCTTTATTATCAGTACATTTTCTATAGGCACCCAAGAGTTTGACATAATATAGATAGCTTTTACTAGAAGTTTGTTCTCACAATTCTTGCTCTTGTGGTGGTGGTGTAGAAAACATGACATCACGGGCTTCCCTGGGGTTTTGTATCAACAATATAGTCTCTACGCCAGCCTGAAAAAAATTAAAACTAATTCTCAAAATTGTTTGTTAAAATAAAGCAAAAAGAATCTGTTCCATAGCAAGATATCAATCATGTCAAGTATCATCCTGAGACAATTTGCAAAATGTGACAGCAATATGTTGTTCTATCTCTAGCTATCTTTATCTTTCAATTAATGGATAATTAACAAGATGAGGAGATAGACAAGTGGAATGGGGGTGGGTGGATGGGGAGAGAAGAAGAGGAATAAAGTGTCCGAGTTTGCATGTGCAAATATCAAGCCCAGAAAAAGCACACATATAACTGTAGGGAGAATAGTATGGATTTAATGTTATATGTATTAAGACTCATGAGCAATAAAATAGTAGCAGAAAGTTATACATTGTCATGATAGGCTTTTTCTTTATTGTGTCTGTATTAGAGTATTACCTGGTCAATAAGGCAGTTGGCAACAACTGGGTTATCAATAACCAGTTCATCTAGTACTGTGCTGTAAGAACATCGTGGCCTCTGGAAATCGTAATTTCATTTTAATAGTTCATTAAGAAAACACAACAGAAATTGTGACCATGAAGAAATTTATAATTCTGATTTAAAATCAATTTTTCATTTACATGAACTTTAACCTGGATTTCGATTTACAGTCATTTCGCCCACACCAATTCGCCCACGCATAAAATCATCGATCATGGGTTTGCCAATTCGCCCATGTGTAGAATCACTTTAAGAAATATGTTACCATGACTAAAAAAAGTAGTTCGCGATTTACCAACCATACTTGCGCTTAAGCTCAAAACTTCAAAACGCGAATATTTTATACGGACTCGCATACGCTAACTCGCTAATGAACGAAACAACTTATAAACCAATGTAGATGGCACTTTAGTCTTTTTAAACCTCAGATGAATTACTTCTAGACTTTTTTATCGTTATTTAGCTTACTTGACATATAAATACTTCTTAGAGTACAAAATTTTATATATCCTTATTATCCATCGAAGGACGCCTGACGCCATAGCTTTATATTAATTATATCAATGTGAAACCTTGGCGTCGTTTGACTTCTCATGTTCACTGTTCTGTTTTCACAAAAATCGTTTCTAATAACTAATTTCTCAGCAACAAGAATATAATATTCATTTTCCTTTTAACTTAAGCTTTCTTTTGATGTATTTTCTAACTTCAAAACTTATCTAGAACAGAAGTTAAAAGAAATTATTTAGATGTTGTTCCACGGGTCCGTTTGAATCCCGGTCTAAGGTGTGAACTTTTGCAGTCGTTTGACTTCTTGTGTGTTTTCACAAAAATCGTTTTCTAATACTTATTTGCTCATCGTCTCAATAACTCTTTGTCATTTTGATAACTCTAACCCAAATCTAAGTTAACAAAAAAACTTTTCATGGTAGATAAAACTTGGGAACTGTACTGTTTAGTTCACTAACATTTACATTTGTTTCCGGTTTATAAGTTGTTTCGTGAGTTACGGTGTATAAAAAGTTCGCGTTTTGAAGGCTTGAGCTTAAGTGTCAAGTAAGGTTGGTAAATCGCAAACTACTTTTTTAAGTCATGGTAACATATTTCTTAAAGTAATTCTACACGTGGGCGAATTGGCGTGGGCGAAATGGTCCGTGGGCGAAATGACATGTTACCTTATTTTCTCTACTTTTATTTTATCTTAAAATTTTAGTAAAACAACCTAGATGTTCGAGAAGTAATATATTTGCATTCATGTTACATAAGATATGAAAACTGCACTGAATGCTACAGTTCATTAAGTTTAGCCTTAATTTATTTTCTAGGGCCACAAGAAAATGAAGCCAAAGCTGCATGGACATGCAACCAAAAATTGAAAATGAAGTCCAAGATCAGCCAGATTTACCACACACAAAAAAAGGCCTAAAAATGTTCTACTCATGCAGTGCTGGAGCTCCACACTATATTAAAGACATATTTCAGTCCTGGCACTTACGATAACCAATGAATGAATGGAATACAATGAAGGCAAATGAGAATTAGCTAGACCTTCTTTGTTTCATAAATACAACCTATAAAGAACCTCTATACTAGTTGTTGTATGTTTAAGTTATTCAATAGGTGCAAGTGAAATAATAATTATGGTAGTAATTAATTAATTTGCTGCTTGTTAATTTGGATATAAAACCTGCTAACATTTCTATCATTCCAAAGTGGTAAACATAGTTAATTTATTTAAATTTGCGTCATAATTACTGCGACCTAACATATATTTTACCCCAGCTTGCTCTCAGTCTGACCTCTTCCAAAGGTTGAGGGTATGATTCCCAGTGAGGTCGTAAATTAATTTTTCCAAATTTAATTCCAAGGGCCTTTCGCCCTGAATAACCTCGTTCCCAAGCACTATTAATAACTTATCTATATTTTTATATCTTCATTTTTATTTAAATAAATGAAGTAGCAGAAAGTTAAAACAAACTTACATTGTGTGAGACATCATAAACATGATCCTGGAACCTGCTGATGATGATCTGTGGCACATTGTTCTTAGGACACACTTGAAGCATCATCTGACGCAGCATTTGTTGATCATGGTTGTCATGGCAACAGAAGGCCCATGCTAGCCCTTTGAGACATGACTCTACTGCTAGTGCCCACTTTTGGTCTTTTAAAGTCAGGTGTGCTCCTGATAAGATAGTTAAATTGCATGCATCATTATTTACACTGGCTAACTGAGCTGTAAGACCAATTTGATAATTGGAAACTTGTTAATAATTTCTGATGAACTCGTAGTTGTCCATTTCTAACATGCCATGGTATAGCTTTATCCTTCGTAACCTGTGGTTGCTTATTTTAAGTTGCCTTTTTTGAGCAGAAGAACTTTTAGAGCTTTTCCCAATTAAAAATATGCCGTTTCAAAATCTTCTTCATTATAAAAATTGAATTTACTCACTCAGGGCATTTCATTTCAAAATAGTCTAACTTAAACAGTGAATTCTGGGTTTTAAACTGTATCTTATTCACTTTTGTTCATACACACTCTTGTACAGAGTGAAATATATGTATTTAAAGAGAAAATTTGTACAGATTTTAATGTTTAAAATAATACTCAATTGTGCTTTGTATGAACATTTGTCTGGGTGGCCTTGGTTGGGTGTAGTCTCACAGTAAAGTGTATGACAGGGTTTGTGCCACATTTGTGTTACAAAATTCAAGGACTTTTTAAGCACAAAAATTTGATTTTCAAGTTTTTTTGTATTGAATCAATGTTACGCTGCAGCTAATTCAGCCAGGGCCACGTCCTCCAATAAAAATCGACCATGACACGAACCAACCAGTAAACAAGCAACCAAAGACTCTTCAATCAATTTTAATTGCTATTTATTTTAAAAGGAAAGTTAGAAAAAACATTAAGTTTGCATTAAATTCAAGTAGTATTCCAGGAGTTTTGGCATTTTCCCCTATTTTCAAGGGCTTTTCGAACACTCTTGAAAAAATGCTTTCAATTCCAAGGCTTTTCAAGGATTTCAAGGAGTAGCACGAACCCTGGTATGAGAAACACAGCATTTAGAATTTTACCTTTGCATCCCATGTAATAACCTACTCACACACCAAATTTCAAGGGTGGTTAAAATTTCCCACTTTACAGAGACCTAAGTACTCTTAACAACTCAGGAATGTTTTGCCATAAAAGACTCAAAATATAATTTCCACACTACCTATTGGTCCAACCGGAACACGATGAAACCTTCTCTCAGCCTGTTTGACTCTTTTCAACAATTCAGGAACCCAAGCACCAAAGATACTTAGTTTGTCACTTCTGCTGCTCTGGAGATTACGAAGATTGCGCTTAATGGAATCTACTGTTCTGCTTGAATCAGACACTTCATTCCTGAACAATAAAAATGAGTTATAACTAATTTGCTTATCATAGCAAGCTTTTCAAATCAATTTTTTGTTGAGAATTTGACGTTAGAAAATGAGGTCCCATTCAAGATGCATTGAACCACTTTCCAACCCCCTTTATATGCCCAAGCCCATCCAACAATCAACAATAATTAAGAAATTATTAGTTAAGGCCTCCATCAAGGGTTCTTTTACATCCAATGCAGGGTAGGGTAGCGTGGACAGATGAGACAGCCATTTTATTTATTGTCCTCATGACCTACTTCACCTTAGTCTAATGCTCAACCAATAGGACAACCAGGTGGCAGTTAATAAAAAACTATGAGAAGCCTCTCTCACTGTTGTCTAGACCTACCTTAACCCATAAGATCTTTCTTTCCCTCTACTTATTGCCTTTTCTAACTGTTCCCTGTGGTGAGTGGTTGTCGATAGCTGGTTCTGAGAAGCATGCAGTTCCTCTCTCTTGGACTGCAGTTCTGACTGTCTTTGATTCCTTTCAGTCTCTAAGTCCCTCATTGCCCTAAACATGAATATAGATGTTCAATAAAAAAATGTGTATGAAATGCTTTGCTGTGGGCATCCAGTGTGCTGTTGTGCATTTATTTTTATCCATTATTAAAAAAAAGAAAGCCAGTTAAGTGTAGCGTGGTGCATACAACTTTCAACTCGAATGATGATTTTTGGTTGCTTGCAACTACTTTTTAGGATTTTCCTCTAAAGAAGCAAGTATATTATACATGTGAAGCCACTTCCTCCACCTTCCTCATCACAAGGCTTGTCTCCTATATGCACCAGAGAACAGTTAAAAGTATTTACAACTTGTTAAAAATAACTGGATGGAAATAGTCCAACACTTACGTTTGTTTAATCTCCTTGATTTTGTCAATCAGTTGCTTTTCATCCATTTTTACAGATGCCATGTCCTGTTTTAGCTTTTTTAGTTGAGACTACAACAATCAACACAGTAGAATATTAGCTACACGTTTACAGGTTGAATGTTTATTGGTGCATCAGAATTTGTGCTGGATTCCCAAAGAAAAAGGACATTCAAAACATTCACCTAAGCCTAATTACTTGAGGTTTGTATCCCAACAGCTTTTTGAGAGATAATCAATTCAATAAAATTTATATCATTATACATAGGAAAGTTTTCACTTTTAAGAGTTGATAGTCAGCTTACAGTTAAGGGAATCACACAAACTTTGGAAATAGAGTAGCTGAAAATTTGTGAACTCATCTGTAAAAAGACATATTGATAAGAGATGAAAAAACTACTCAGAATTGCCACAATAAGATCCCATACCTGCTTTTCTCTGAAAACATTCTTCTTCTGTCTCAGTGAAGTATCTAATTCTGCTTTTTGTTCCTGAACTTTTCTTGCCTCTTCTGTGACGAGATTCACTGATTCCTGGACAGATTGCCATTCCTGCTCCAATTTTGCAATCTTATTCTGAAAATCCCAAGTCACAAAGTAATGTTGAATATATTATTACCAATGATTAAGATGAAGGTTGCATCTTGTTAGTAAAGATATCAAGTCTTTGATGGTGAACTCAATTAATGAAAAAGCATAAGTTTACATTGAGGTCAAAGCCTATACATAATGCAAATGAAATGCTGCAAGTATGTATGTACAAGATGATATCAAAAGATGTTTATGGTATGTGAAAACATTTATAGGTAGGATGAAGTAGATCGGGCGATTATACTTTTCCTCTGGGCTATAGGTGTGATATATTACGTGCATCAATGCTTACTTCAATGGGCAAGGACCAGCCAACTTTCTCAGGAAGAAAGTTGACAACCTCTTGGTATCTGGGATGGTTTGTCTTTTAAGTGCACTTAAGTACATAAGGAACTGATCTACTGCGGCAGCAGTCCAGCATTCATTTGGCAAAGTCTGAGCACATAACAGCGCTGTAAAGCTCATAAAAGAAAATTGTCTTCCTCTTAGAAATGTCACTATACGTTCATGACCTTGATGAATGCTTCCAGCAATAAATAAGTTTGTGACATAATTAGAATATGAAAAAGACTTCAAGTTATCTTAAGAAGCGAACTTTGTTAAACAGCAAATAGAGCAATGTGCTTTCAATGCCACAAACAATCATGATAAAACCTGCTGAACAAACATACTGCATACTCTGAAAATCATCTCAACAACCACATATTGAAATTCTTTCTTGCATATAACACACAGGTATTCCAATTGTAAAGATCAGTCTTACTGCTCGCCTGATGGCTCGCAGCAATAAAGGTACATGTACAAAGAACTGTACTCTAATATCTATTTAATGGTTTCTATTATTATAACCTGTCATGGCTTTAGTCTTCTTCAGTACATAGCAAAGAAAATAGCATAAACAAAGAAATCTTCAAAAATCTATCTTATATTTCAATTAAAAATCCAAATGTAATGGTGTAAGGCCTTCCCCAAAATTGGTCCCAGTATCAAATGTTTATTGCAATTACAGTCATACTAAGAAGTCTTAAACACCAAAAATATGTGTGGAATGTTCATTGTCTTCTGATCAAGCAAGTACTAGAATGAATTCATTACTAATGGATACCTTATTGCAACCATTAATCCAGTTTGTACCAAAATTAGTTGCAAGAGTCACAAAATATTTCCTAGGCCAAGATTGTTCCTCAAATTTTTCAAAAGATTAAAATAAGATGATTACAAAACAAATTAAAAGAATTTTTTTGCTAGGATCTTGATAAGGTTAATCTTGGTAAGCATTCTACATATGTTTAGGTGTTTAAAGTTAATTTTTAGTTTGACAAAAATGCTATACTACTAGCATTTTAGCATATATAGGAATGCTTTATAAACTAACCTCACATTCCACAACATTCTGTTGGTATCTTGGTTCTCTTTCTTTTTGATTATTCACTTCTTTTTCCTTAGGAACAAGTTTCTACAGCAATATTAAAAATATTGAATAAAATATTTTGAATAATTCCACAAACACTGGGTTTAAAAGCAAACCAGGATAACTATATCCCCTCAGCCCACTAAGCTAACACTAGGTAGGTCCCTTAGTTATCTGCACATACGTAAGGATGGTCTCATCAGTAGTTACATGAGGAAAGTACAGTAATTTGCAACCTACATGTAGTTCAGTTGTTTTTGTATGAACAATACATAAAGATACAACATCCTGATTTGCTGAGCAGAAATGATGTGTTCTGTGATTGATGCAACATTTAATGATTTTCAAAATGGCCCTCTTTACGCTAGAGATGAATAGTGTGTTGAAACCCGTGTTGAAATGCATCTAGTCTTAAGACTGGTAAAATATGAGACGAGTAATTGAGGATTTGATGCCTGTCAAGAGCATGTGAAATGGGCCTGGCACTAGGATATTTAACTATGCAAAAATTCCCAGGTTTCATACTTTCTTCATCAGGTGCTCGTATTTAAACTGTCAGGCCATCAAACTTCAATTAAGTCCTCATTCAAAATGCACTAAATCAAGCTGTGCGCCTGAATGCATAATGCGACTTCTGCCTGTCTTTATGACTGACACACTTAGAGATGCAAAAAATAATGCACTATAAAGGTTTGCACAACTTTTCCAGGCACATTTTGTGTCTCTGGTATAAAAATGTCCAATCATATACAATCTACTCTAATGTGCATATTAATTAGTACTTTTTCCAGCTCAATAACTTCAGCCCAAACTCTTTCTTTCTTTAGCTCTTCTACTTGTTCTTTCATGGTTTTCAACTGAGCAATGTCTTTGTATTTTTCTTCTAGTCTTTGTACTTCTTTCTTCATTTCTGGTAAGGTCTGTGAACAACACCTTAGTTATTAGACAATAAACTCATTGTGCACTTGTTTGCTAGGTGTCGTTAAATACACTCTGTTGAAATAAGGGTTTCTGCTTTCTGTAAAAACTAAAGAGCTTACAAATTTAAATGGGTGCAAATTGAAATAAAAAACTCTTAATATAACTTCCCTAATGAAAAGACTGTGATATTCAAAATTGTTGTATGAGTTAGCTATGCACCGACCTTATTCAGGCAATAGGTTGTTTAATGATATGATCTAGGTGTATTCTTGGTTTTCACCAGTTTCTTTCCACCTACGTCATCAAAGCATTTGCAAGGATTTACATAAAACAAAACTTCCACAGGCCGAAAAAGTAGCCAAAACTATATCTCAGCCAAAATTCTAGCAAAAAGAAATTTTAGATATGAAGATACAAGCGTTTGATTATGGCAATTATTTAGTTAAATTGTATGGGTCCACCATGTTGGTGGGTTTACAGTCAATTTGGAATTTTCAACTTGCCCACGCCAAGTCGCCCACACATAAAATCATCGTTCATACGTTTGCCAGCTCGACCAAGTTTAGAATCACTTTAAGAAATATGTTACCGTATGTCAAGACTAAATGAAAGTTGGTTGCAAACATTTCAATTTCTCACTAATAATCATAATAATAAAGTTACCAATCATCTACCAAGTTAAAAAGTATCATTTCAATCAGATTTCAAAAGGTTATATCATTAAAGCTAAGACCGAAGAGTAGCATGGGAAGACAAACAATTATGCTAATTCCATACGTATTGCAGTTTTATTATTCTAGCGATATATATTCTTGTAATTCTATTATGTAAAATTGAAAAAGAACAGGTGTGAATTAATTGAATTTGAATTGAATTCAAGAGTTTGATAAAATTGAGGGTTTTTACTGACCTGAAGCTTGCGGGTCAAGGTGTTTTCTATAACCCCCTGTTCTTCTAAGATAACCTGGTAATCTGTGCTCATCTGATCCAACTGGGTTGCTTTTAAAAAGAACTAAAAAATAAACAGAATTAGAGGGCTTATCTTCCATACTTCCAGTAATCCTTGAGAAAGCAGGATGCAGAAATTAGAGAAAGTGAGGAAATGTGATATACATGTACTATATCCACTAATCCTGAGACTGGGACTGGACATGGTAGTGTGATAAGCTTGAGGTTAGTTTAGTTAAGTTTGCATTCAGTTTTAAATGGATGAAGGCATTGAAAACCCTAGGGCTAGAAGCAGAAATGTCATCTGACAGCTCTGCTGAGTCCCCTAAAGCCTACAAATCGTGTTCAGGACAATGATAAAGAATATACGAAGACCGACAAGCTCAACACAATCAAAGTCTCTATCTCAAAAAGTGAATGGAGCTTAAGAATGCTAGAAGTGAGAGTTGAGAAAATGACAAAAAGGGCTCCAGTCATCTGGCACTTATGCAAATGAAACCCCAAACATGTTCAGTGAAACCTTTCACCCTTCAACAATTCAATTTCTCAGCTATCGACAGTTTGTAATAATGCAGGGAGAGTAGCTTGCAACATTTGTAATTCTCAAAATATTATTAAAACCACTGAAATGATTTGCTCTCAAGTACAAACAGAGTTAATTTGCAACGAATGCAACAATGCAATGCAACGAATATGGCTGTAATCTGTCAGTTTTGTGATGTACGTGATATTCATCACAGAATTTGCTTCCAAACTCAACAAAATAGCAAAGAACTAGGCATTGAAAGGGAAATGAAAAGGACGATTACTCATCTTACTAGATAAAATCGGGCAAAATATTTGGAATCCTTGAAGAAGAAAAAAAAGGGAAAAAAAAGCTACACCCAAAGCCTACAAATTTTAGCATTTTCTGAAAAATTATTTTGAAACCTGCTATAGAAAAGTAAAAATATGAAATATATGTTTTGAATACCTTGTACTTATCTTTTGGTTCAGAGGAATTTAAAAAGTTTCTACTTGTGTCTTGGTTGAGTACAGAGACAGGATTGTCAACCTGCAAAGAAAACAGATTTTTAGCAGACCTATCCTCTATTCATATCAACATCATGACTGTGTTATATCAACCTACTTGAATTCCAAACTGATCAAGAATATGAATAAGCTCTTCTTTCTTTGATGAAATTGTTTTTCCTGTTAAAAGAAAGGATGATAATGGTTTACCCAATTTTTAGTGGGTCACCCCTGGTAGCCCAGTCATGGTGACTAGATGGAGAGGGGGCATGATGGTTGGGGGCTAGATGGAGAGGGGGCATGATGGTTGGGGCTAGATGGAGAGTGGGCATGATGGTTGGGGGCTAGATGGAGAAGGGGCATGATGGTTGGGGTTGACTAGAAGGAGAGGGGGCATGATGGTTGGGGGCCAGATGGAGAGGGGGCATGATGGTTGGGGGCTAGAGGGAGAAGGGGCATGATGGTTGGGGGCTAGATGGAGAGGAGGCATGAAGGTTGGGGGTTGGGTTGGTATCTTAATTGTTAGGGACCTAAACTTTGCTGCTGAAAATCCAAAGCATACTAAGTAAAGAAATGTACTACAGCTGTACTGCTTATTGGAAATGTGACTTAGTTAAATGACAATAATTTAGGTCATATTAATACAATAACATATTTAAGACACCACAAATGATGAATTGCTAACTTTTTTTGGCTTTCAACATTATTTAACACTCATTCACCTAAGGCGAAGTGAATATCGGGGAATATTTACCGAGACAAGAGTTTGATGTGAGCAGAAAAGAAAAAAATTTATTCTTAATTAGCGCAATTGAACTGTCAAACATGTCACAATAGGTCTTTTTGAATGTAATTTTTGCATCTTTTACTTTGATTGGTCTTAGCCAGCCATTCTTATTGACTCTAATTAGCATTTCGGCACCTATATTTCACTGGATTTAACAAGAACAAAAAACATTATGATAGCTTATGCTTACTGACTAATTGCACGAACGATTTGAAGGTCTTAAATTTATGTGTTTTTTTTATTTGAAAGTGTGTCCATTCAAAACTGCATCCGGCTGGTCATGTTCCAAACTTTGCCTGATGTGACATCAAAGCAGCCCAATTTGGAGGGCAAAACGAATGAATTTCAATCTCCTGAGAAATTGAAACCTATTATTTTGTCCTCCAAATTGAGCTGCATTCTGTGCTGTAAGGGGTATATTTATAGTTATTAGTCATAATTCACAAGATTGGTGTATAATTGATTTTACATTAATTGCACACACATCACATGGTAAATTATTGTGATCGATACTCAATTATCATTTGATATCTTTTTATTATCATATTTTACTAGATGCTAAAATGCCTCTGTAAGTAATTACTATTGTGCTACCTACCATCATGTGTTTTGATTTTATATGAAGAACTGCCATCACTAGTGATACGTCTCTCAATTATTATAGAGTTACCATATATCTCTGGACAATAAGCATCTTTTCCTCTGTTTCTTAACTTGATGATGATTTGACAGTAACTATGGCAACAGAGAAGAACAGAGATTTGGAACAGAACAATTAAGAGTAATTACCTCTAACATGTATTATACATCTATTAATATATTCATACATGTTACCTGCATTTGTCTTTGATAAAACCTTTTAAAGAACTTCCTCTATTTGTAGTATTGGCTTTCCCACCCAAACCAACCACAATTCCTGTCATAATGGCACTTTTACCACCTGAAACACATTAACGTTATCATATTAATTTGAAAGCTAATTCAGTTTGGACAAAATTGCATGCCTTTGCATGCCCTCTCACATGCCTTTGCTTCGAGATTAACAAACTTTACTTGTCATGAATTACAGGCAACAAAGAAATAATACTAAAAGAAATGATTTGAAATGGGACAATAAGCCCCGTTTACGCTAGCTATTTTTGCGGCGATTGTTGCTGCGGTTTCTTTGCTATTTTGTCCATAATAAATAATGGTAAAGAATTTACTCGTAAAGTTTTTTTCAGGATACCAAGATTTTCCTAAACAAATGTCTCTTTTGAAGGATGAGACAAAAGATTTCATATTTCATATTTCCGAAAACTGCCACAAACATGGCAGCAAAAATCGCCAGTGTAAAGAGGGCTTTAGGGATATTATATGTGTTAGGACAGAAACTAAAGCAAGTGCACTTTGTCAAGCTTCCTTATTATCAAGTTATTTCTTTAAACATCACAAGAAAATGTTTAGAAACATTGTTTGCCCACATAGTGGTTATCAATATTTATTGCAGGTAATTAAATTACTACAAAAAAGAACAGAGTTGTCAGAAAATTTAAGGTAACAATGCACTTACTTCCATTACGTCCAATGACAAAATTAACATTTGAACCAAAAGGTACTTCTAGCATGGTATGGCACATGAAATTGATCAAAGTAATCTTCTCTATAATACCAACTTCTGCTTCAGACTGTTAAGTGATGGAAAATAATAGGATTTATTCCTGGTGTTACAATTACTTAAAATAAACTATTGTCGTTGGAAAAACTCGTATTTAAAAAACTTTTCACTCACTCGAAAAGTATTCAAAAACCTTCACGCAAAGAGCATACTGACAAAGAAATTGATTTATCAAATCTGTCTTTTGCACTGGTGAAGTTAAACTACTTTGCATGCACGACTGCCGTGAATTATTCATGAAAAGCTGTTCTTTTTCTGACTTCAAAAAACGTTTTTACATACCATTTGCTTAAGGAAATCTTATCTTCTACACAGGAAAAAATTATTTATTATTGTTCTTCGATTAAATAAGTTTTCTGGTATTTTGAAGGCTTGAAATATCACTTTTTTCAGTTTTCCTCCTGCTTCTAAAACCATGAAGCTGCTGCAAACATGCCAAAAACAGAGTCAGTCAAGCTGTTCCGTAATGCTGCGTCATGTTTGTCACGCTTTTAGCACCCGATTTATCCTTTAAATTTTTTAATTTAAACATGACTTTTTAAAACGCGTGGGTACCCCCCATTTTTCCCCCTCCAAAATGTAACAGAAATAGTTAAATTATTTTTTATAATATAATTTCTAAAACAAAAATGGTTTTGGATGCAAATGTAAGCAAAAATGTAGCATCCCTTTACAACCATATTTCACATTTTTGAAGGCAAAATATGGTTAAAAAAATGGTTTCTTATATGATACATTATAGTTTATATATTTGACATAAAGAGCATGAATAGTTGTTTATTTGAAACAAGTTTTAGATAAAATCGATCAAAGCAACTTTGTAATATGATTTTTCCCCTTGTGTAAAAAAGTGCTTAACGTCATTGGTGTTTAACGCCAATAATTATCTTGTTTAGATGCATGGGTACCCCCCACTATTTTTTTCCGGATTCCAGTGGCCTCTTGGGTGATTCAAATGACTGGCACATTTTGAAAAAAATAAAAATGGTTCGCATTTACTAAGCACCAACCTTAAGCGATACTGGTATTGTTAAGTCTTACTGTTACTTTGTAAAACTTGAAACTATTTTGTTCCTATGGTGTGAATAGGTAATAGAAGGAGGAAGAAAATCCGTGGTCATAATAAATAGCTACTTCTTGCTACTTTTGAATTTATGAGCAAATGTACCTCAATTTCCTTGGCATGCATCCATCCCCCCATGACACACTAAGTGTTGGTACCCTAAAAATCAGTCAAGCTGGGAAGCAAAGAATGCCCAAAAATCACTTTTCACATGTGATGTCAGTACAACAGACCCTTTGATTTCCAAAAGGATTGAAAACTGTGTTGTGTGTGAAAAGTTCAGAAAGACTGGGTCTCTTGGATTCCTATTCTTAAATATAATTTTGTAATATATTTTTGTTCGTTCGCTGTTACCAATCACAATGCATTTATCTCCTTGCACACGTGAAAAATAAACGATATAAATAATAAATGATTGACCTAGGTGGTAGGACATAAGGGAGGAAAGCCTTTTGTTGTTCTATTCTTCGTCTGCAATAGACGTCATAGCCGCCACGTTGGAATAATTTGACAAAAGATTATTCAATGAAATTTTTTAAAATCTTCTAACATGGCGAACATCCCTTTTGCTATTGTGCTCTTATGAGATTGATTGCAAACCAAGAATGGGTTGCCTGTGTCACACCTTCAAACTCATACCTTCGTAGCAAGTTCAGGCTGACTACAGTCATGATCATCAGAATCCATTTTTTCGTCGTCCATCTCTTCATCACTCCGATCTACAGAACTCGATCTTCTACTCTTTTTCGTGGTACTTGGAGCCCTTTTTGAGCGTCTTTCTTGCGACGTCTCCCCGCTGTCTTCTTCCTCCGTCGGTTCCTCGCTCGTATCTTCACGTCTTCGTTTGCTGCGCTGTCGACTCATTTTGCTTATTTCAAGGAAGAATGTCTATCAGTTATTGTATGAATAGGTGCCGAAGAAGAACTAAATGTTTACGATTGGATGAATTAAGGAATATTAAAGAAAGGATTTTCATAAACCCTCCTTGCAGTATCTCCCTCTCGTATGTTAACCTGAAATGGCGGGAAAAGATGGATCACATGATCAGTAACACCCGCTGAGGCTTGTGGGAACACAACCTCGTTCCCAGGGCCCTCTCGGCCGACTCCAATTCAAGATGGCGGTCGTCGATGGCCCTGGGAACGAGGTTGCGTGCTACTAAACCAATCTCGTACCCAATTCTCGTACCCAGAGCCTGCGTTTCTCTTCAGACCTTGCGGCGAAGAACTAGGGCTCTGGCATAATCCATTTTTTGAGACCAGGATTTATTGGACTTCCGGTATAACAGGGAACGTGTTCAAAGACTTATAAAAAAATTTCTCCGATTTTTAATTCCGACTATGATTTTTACTTTGATTTTGAGTTCCATTTAATTTTTACTTTGCTTATTTTGACCGTTTGTATCTCACTTTCCGAAAATTGCGCATGCGCCAAAATATGGATTATGCCAGAGCGCAGGCTCTGATTGAAAGCCCTCGTTCTACGCCCCAGCAGGCCTGAAGAAACGCAGGCTCTGGGCCTTGGTATAGTACGAGATTGTAACTAAACAATTTGAATAAAGGGCATCAAATCGCGCTGAAATGTCGCCAGAAGACTGAACAAATCACAGGTTAACCACTCTAATAAATGAAGGAAATTCTCTAATAAATGAGGGAAATACAAAATGGTGTCTTGTCTTTGTCTTTTTCATCAACAATAACAAGTATTAGTACCGGTATATTGTGTAGTAGAAAAACAAAATTGTTACCAAGGGGGGTAGGGGCAGATGACAAAAAATCGACCGCGAGCGTATAAAAAGACAAAGACAAGACACCATTTAGTATTTCCTTCATTTATTAGAGAATTTCCTTCATATTTTAGAGTGGTTAGCCTGTGAACAAAGTAAAAGCAACAACTGCAGCAAGTTTTGAGCAAATTTTTGAGTGAAACATTACGTTCCCTTATAAACCATACACAGAAACCTTAGCTTGTTTGGGCTGCCTGTGATGACTGGGGCTTATTGTCGGAGGTCAATATATTTTTGGGTAAAATCTTGAAATATGGAGAGTAATGACTGGGCTCAATTCTCTACGACAGGAACAACAGAAGCAAAAGTATGATTGATAAATTACATGCATTGCATTAAGATGTTTTAAAAACACGAGGAAAGGAGAAATGGCCTACAATCAAATTAAGTCGTCTTTTTTTTGTAGGAAGAACAAAACGATGACTGGGGGGATTTTGGTGGATTTGAGGTAAGGTATTTATAGCCAGTATGACATGCAGCGGGCCCAAACACTTTCTCTTTTTGCTCGTTATGTATATTAGTAGATGTATCGAATTTTAGTAAAGTGCACACACTAAACCATGAATAATATTTAGTACTAATTAGTAGTAATTCATACAGAATCCTTTGGTTTCCTATTGTTTGATTATCACTATTTAGTACTAAAAATTGCCCATTTTGGGGATATCGCCAAATCCAATAGAAAATTCAAAACATTTCCTCCTAGGGAAACAGCTTAATCTAAAATGGCCTGGTTTTCAGATATGATATGTAGTAATATAAACTAAAAAATATTCTGAGCGTTTTGCTGGCTTATTCTACTTCTCTTTGTGGATGATACGGGTTTAAGAACAATTTTCGGAGAATTTGCGTTGATTTGACCCTCCTCCCACGACCATGATCCTTTGCGTTTAAACAATAGATTGTTTTGAGGTGAAGTCACAGTGAAATAGGGCAATTAGTATTTGTTTCACAGGTTTAGTGCAAACACTCTATCTCTCTATCATTTTTGATTTGAATATAGTTTCACATGCTGTGTTTGATCAGGTGACAACGAAGCAAGTCTCCCTTGAAATATCCAAACCGTAACCTGCCTTTCTGTTCACACGCTTGCTGCTTACACAACAACTTTGCCTTGATTCGTTGTTCTCTTTAGAAATTTTGACACCCATAAAGCCATAAGTTTTGGAGTTTGCCCAAGAGCAGTTTCGCCATTCTGTATCTCATTTTTGCGACTTTCGCTTGCGAGTAGACCTCCTATGCGAACTAATCGCCAATTATTGTGTTTTGTTACTTCTAAAAGTAATTCTAATTTACAGTGTATTAAGAGTCGAACGATCCATTTTACTGTGTAAATTCAATACAATGTAGTTAATTGCCGAAAACATGATTTTTTTATTGAACCTCTGTAAATTGGCCAACCTCTAATAAGCGGCCACTTTTTCTGGTTCCAAGGGTGACCGCTTAATAGAGGTCCCACTGTAGTGATGTCACATGGTCACCTTACAACAACAAAAACAACAACAACAACAACAACAATGATAATGATAATGATAATGACAATAATGAATTCGTTCTTAGAAACGAATTTAAAAATTACCAATGCGTTTACAGAGTAAAACTAAAATAAAAGATTCCTGCAATATACTCATCAAAATACAAATATTAATTTTCGTAGGCTTTACTGAAATAAAAATGTCTTAAGTCTGACCTGTTTTAAATGATGCAATTGTGTCGGTGGTTTTTGAATAAGTTGGTAGGGTGTTCCATAGTTTTGGGGCAGTTGCTCCAAAAGCTCTGTTGCCATATGTAGAGCACCGGGTTCTTTTAGTTCTTAGATTATTAGACGAAGCTGATTGCTAAGGTGTTGGCATGTAGGAGATCTTTCAAATAATCAGGAGCACTGTCATTCAGGATTTTGTAGGTCATCAGTATTTTATAGGAGATCCTCTCTGCAACCAATGAGAGCATAAACAAATTTGGTTATATAACAATATTTACCTAATTGAGCTGATCTGCACAGTATATGATCTTTTCAATATTTACCTTGCCTCTTGAAGACTCACAGCTTGATGAATAGTTAATGATAATCTCATTGTTAAATACTAATGAAATAATTATCTGTGCTATATTTCAAGACAGCTCAGCCAGTCACAGATCCAGGAGCTTGTAACACATCAGGAGTTATATCTTGGGCTACAACATTTACTACTCAAGCTTCTCCAGCAGAACAACATAGTACACATAATGTCAGTGTTTCCCCTAATCTGAGGCAAGGAACTCATTTGGCAGCAGTTTTATCAGAGACTACAGCAGTGGATCCAGTTTTGGAGACCGTCAAACAAGTCCAGAATTCTCCAAACTTGTCATCAGCTCCTTTAAGCAACAACAGTAGGACTTCAAAATCAGACCCACAACAACAGGCAGATATCAATACCAGTAGTAATGATAAAAGTACTGCTACTTCAGACAAGCAGCAAGCAACCCAAATTCCTGTTACTTCTAAAGTGAGTATTATAATAATATTATAAAGTATATACCAAGAACTACTTGTGCAAGTTGCATAAGAATCTTCCTAAAATTGAACCCTTAAGCTATTTAAAAAACATCACAAAAAGGTTGAAAATTCACACTTTTCCTATGGAAGACTGAGTCAATTAATTGATCTGAAAATCAAATTTTTTCCTCTCGAAAATAATAAAAAAGTAAAAATTAGTTTGGAATAAAATCTTTACTTAGTATATAGTCCAGAGTCCAGCTGAATTTACTGTATCCAACAAAAATAATTATGGGACAACTATACATATCAGGTTAGCATTTTCCTAGCAGGGACTGAGCTAGTATGATGTACATTTCTCTGTCAAAAATGAAATGGGATTTCACCATGAGTTTGACTTAGTAGCATCATCTATGATCAATTTGTTGAATGAAAAAATTATCTTTCATAGGTTTTCTTGGCAGAATCATGCGAAATGCTAATCAAAATACACTTCAGAAACCTTAATTCTGATTGTTTGACCTTGAGTTTGTTCTGAAGGTCAACTCAGCTTGATAGGTTAAATGCTTTAAATGCAAAAATTAAATGTGCAGTCTGTGTGCCAAACATCAAGGAATTACCTTAATTACTGGCTAAAAAAATATTGTTTGGTGGTGGAAAAAAATCCTGTTTCCACATAAAAATATCAAAATTTACTGCCATCTAACTACTTGAAAATGCTAGAGATACCACTAGCCTAACCAAGAATGATGACCCTGTTCAAGGCAATATTGTGGAAATAATATACCAGCTGACCTAAATCCTACAAAACTATAATACCCTTAATCCAGCAGAACATCCTTAGGCCTGTGTTGCCTGTTTATGGGAGTAACCTCCCGGGTGGGGATAAAATACCTGGGTTGTAGATTCAGAATTTTGAATATAGGTTTTTTTTCCAGAAACCCAAAAGGTGTCTCATGATTGAGTGGGGTATAATACAGAGAATAAGATGTGTGGTTTAAGAAAATTACCATACCCAACCGTGGAGGAATTTTGAAAAAAGTACCCTACACTTGTGGAATTTCCAATTTTCTTCTTTCTGGGACCACACGTTTCCAGGCAACCAACTAAAATCTAAATATGAAGTGATTAAAGAGTAATATTACTGAATAAATACTGTTATGATTTAAATGCTATATTTTCAGAATGATGGTTCCTCTTTACATGAACACATAGAAGAGGCACATAAGTCAGCAGAAGTACTAAACGTTCTTGAAGGAAAACTCTCTTTGGCTGAACAGGAAAATTTTGAATTAAAAGAGGTTACTGTTTGATTTGTTGCATGATTTAAGAAAAAAAAAATACTAATTATAATTATTGAAACAGTAAAGACAATGTTGTATTGAAATTTCAACACTTACAGTAGACCTCACCTCACAATTACCAACCACTTACAGACAACTTCATTTACAAATTATGAACCACAGGAACTTGAAAGTCTCTTGGACAAAACATCAAGAACTTGAGAATTTGTCCAAGACAACACATGAAAATGTAGAAGAACAAAAACGAAAATATGCAAAATGTCAGGTAAGACAAACCCTCCTATGTCTTTAGAATAAAACTTAGATGCTACCCTGCGAGCAGAGTCTCCTTTTAACTCAACGGGGGAGAGAAGAATGAAAAGGAGACTCTGCTCGCAGGGTACTTAGATGCAAGAGTAAACCTTTATTTTTTTCAAACCCTTAATTTTTTTGAAATATAGATAGAACATCATCAACAGCTACAGGATATCCGTCAAGCAGGTCACGATACCCTGGCTATGATAGTAGAAGAATACAAGGTAATCAAGAACGTTTGTGTGATTTAACATCCTTTGAACCATGAAATCAAAGCCAGTGCATGTCAGGTTTTTGCACCAAAATCCTAATGGGTTTGGCACCTGATTCATAGTCAAAATGAATGGATATCCTTGACCATAAGATGTTTTACAATCATGAGAAGAAAAATTGCTCATGTTTTAAACAGCTATAAATTTATTAGAAATACCTGTATAATGATTAAAGAAATTACAATTTAATCATTCCAAGGAACTTTCCAAACAAGCAGTTCTTGAAGAAAGAGAAAAAACTCAAGCTCAACTCCATAATTTTCTAGAGGATGAAAGAAGAAAGTTTCAAGAGATTTTGAGCCAACAGGTGATAGTTAACTTAGTATCAGAAGCCTTATCTATATATATATATATATAAGCTAGCTGAAAATAATCATTGTTATCTTGATACAGCAAGAGAGCTTTGAAACAACACTAGCAGAGGAAAGAGAGAAGAATAATGAAAGAGTTAAGGCAGTTATAGAAGTAGAGCATCATAAACACAAGGTAATATTTAATTAACCTCTGTATGTTTGTTTTTATACATTCAACATTTTATTCACCTTTGCAGTATGTTTGCAGTATGTTTGTACCATTCCTTATATCTCTCATTTACTGTCACCAGCAACTATTGTTACAAGCAAAGATTGCAACATTAAACCCAAGCCTTCCACATCAAACACCAATTATATTACATTTGTCTAAGTGTAACACTAATATTTTCTCATAGCTTGCAATAGAATCTGCTTTGAATAAAGAAAGAGATGAATTTAAAGGGAAACTAGAAATGGCCATCAAGGTAATACTTATTATATACATTATAGAAGAGTCTCTCATTTATTAGGCAATGGGGATTAGTAAGATTCAGAGAGGTCTAGGTCCCAATACTAGGTCCCAAGGGATTATCAAATCTGTGTCAACATTATGTAAAGGGTTAGTGTGTACTGTATTATCCTAAAAAAAACCATACATGAAGTGATTTTCCTAATCAACCTCCTAACCATTAACCATAATGTCCTGTCAAATTAAAGAGCCCTATGTCCAAGTGACTATGGTAAAAGTATTAATTTATTATTTATTACTTTACACTGTTAGGAAACGAGGGAACAAGGAGAGGAGGCTGTAAAAGCAGCTGTATCCAAAGAAAAAGAGATTCATTTGGCTTTTATGGTACAGGTCATATACATATTTCAATAAAGTTAGTCACCAAAAACCTTGAAAGCTGTGATCCCTGAGAATCATGGTAAATATTTCATATTCAACAAGTAAAGCTTTTGACACAAACTGTAGCAATTGAGGATGCTCAGAGGAGGTAAACTTGTGACTGGTAGAAGATCTCAAATCCTTCAACAGTTATCAAGTTATCTATCCATAATCCTTGTCGGTCTCGGCTTTGTAGCTTTTCAGCAGACTACCTTTATTGAAATAAGTACTTATTTAAGAGAAAACTATACTGGACCAAAATATGACACCCTTGTGACTTGTTTCTTCATAGGAGAAAATGGAAAAAACAATGAATGAAGAAAGGGAAAAATTTAGAACATCAATGAGAGAGGTACAGGACAATGAGCGACGGGAGAGCAAGGTAATGTACATGGTAGGGCTACATCACGTGTAGGGAGGGTTTCAAAAGAGTAAAATACTATGCAAGGGAGGGAAGGGTAGAGCTACTTTGCATAGTGGTGGGAGTCGTGGCATTTAATGATAATAAAACTCAAAGCAACAAAAGTAATAATTCCATACTGCAAACCTCAAACTAACCATCAACTTAATGGAATTCTATTAATTTTGAAATAGACTCATGGTTAGAACGAAGTTTACAGCAAAATTGGGACAAGCTAAGTCAGACACAGTGCAGATAATTGAACCATGAACACTTTGAGGTGTTTTGACATTTTTCATAACTATCCAATCACAGCTCTCTCCATAGAAACAAGGGAATCAAGTATTTTTAGGTGCCATCCAATCACAACAAATGGCAGAAAATGAACTGCTGAATCACATTTATGAGTCAGTAGAACTCAATCCATAAATTATGTAAGATAGTGAAAAAGTCATGTTCATAAACAATATCAGGGGCTCAAAGCAAACGTTTCTACTTCCATTTGCATTGCTGTGCGTCCAACCGTGAAACCATAAGTACAAGAATCCTACTAATATTGAAGCTGAAAATATATTACTTTACCCAGACAAAAGTCGTGATGTGCACTTTGCAATAAACTGCTGTCAAACACATTGACATCATTTACATGCGTGTGATTCAAAAGATGCCAAGTTTCAATAAAACTAATTCAGAGTTCTTTGTCCAGAAAGCAATTCAAGAGGCTATGGCAGAGGAACGTACCAAATCTAGAGAAACTGTTAATAAATCTGTTGAAGAGACTAAAACTTTAATGAATGAGTACATCAAACAAAAACAACAGGTGAGTTAACATCATGAAGTGTTGGCCCTCCCCCAGCCACTTTTGAAAACACATTGACTTATTAAGATCTATCTCCTCCCCATTCCTATCTAAGTCTATCGTGTTACTGCCTCGTGTTCTATTGTTTTGTTAATCAATACATCAATGCATATAATACAATAGATCAGAATATATCCTTTCAGCCAATGCGATCATTTGCTAACTGTGAAACCATAAGCACGGGAATCCTAATATTGAAGCTGAAAATGTTACTTTATTGGATGGTTTATTGTACATGTACCTTGATCACACCTGTCTTTACCACGAGAATAAAAAACAGGTTGTCAAACACTGCAGAGGCCTTATCATAAAATGCTTGAATTCAATGATTTGTTCCAGTTGGCATGTAAAGGTTCAAATAATTACAGAGTTAGGGAGCCCAAATCTTTATTCTACTCTATTGTTTGGATTTCTTTGTAGGTTGATACACAAAGTCAACAGAAGCAATTTATAGTCATGGATTTGTTTCTTGAAAGTGCAAGGACACAATTAAAGAACTTAATGGACAGTAACCAGAAAAGCTAATAGACCATTTTGGAGTTTGTAAAATACTGCTATTTTCTTGAGTACAGATTTATTGACTCATGCCAAGGTGGGCCTTGCAACAATGTCTAAATATTTATAAATATGAATAGTAAGGTAAAGAATGCAACACTTTAACAATACAATTTGAAAATACATGTACCTTCACTAGAACACAAGAAAATTCTGCACAAAATTGAGGCCTACCCTGCGAAATGAAACTGTAAGTCAAGGGACAGCAGCAGTATTTTACTATACTAATTCTAAAGGTTTTGAGTTGGGGGTTCACTTTATAGAAACATTTAAATGTGTGGGTTAGGCACAGGATCCCAAAAACCACCCCTTTAAGTAATTCATGTACAAATAGCTCATGCATGTTAGTTGGCTTGTTTTTATTCCATCATCCCTGAAGATAAATAATACATGTTTGTCCAAAATCTCAGCCAAGTCTCATTTATGCTACAAAAATATACGTTTTAAAATTATGAATATGCCATACTTTATATGTGTCTAAATATAAATGAATGTTTGAGTGATTTTAATAAATTGCATAGCATATCAATGACATTCCAGTATAAGTTTAAAAAACACTTTTATTCAAACCACTTGGCTTTAGTAATAATTGATTAGTGAATGCTATAAATTTAATAAATATAGTTAAAGACAACTCATTTATGCTACAAAAAATATACATTTTAAATTATGAATACCTATACTCGTCTAATAAATGAATGTTAGAGTGATTTTACTTGGCCCATGAATCAAAGTTGTATAAGACAGTAGTGACTAACAGTCAAAGTAAAATAATTAAAGAAAACAATAGAATTAGTGTCTAGCATTCACCGACTAAACTCTTCAATCATCTTCATCAGCATTTTGGAGAAACCATATATGCATCATGTACATGGACCTTTAGGAATAATACATCTTTATATAAAGGTTTCATTCTTATTCTCCCATTTTAGTAGACAAGAGCCTCTATGTCAGTCTTGTGTAAAGGACGATGTGTTGTCCCACAATGCATTGTGTATAATCACTGAAGGCTTGCAAAATGTCAAATACTAGCACCCCTTATTTCTTCAGTTTGGTATGCTGCCTTCGACTTGTGGGAACCTTTTCAGACTAACTGGGTATGACTGACATACAAACCTCTATAGAAGTATTAAAAAAGTCCATGGTCACAACATATATGGTAGCTCTAATTCAACTAAATGTTTGTTTTTGTTCCTGTTATTGAAGCAGTTCAATAAACTTGCAGATCACATTTTATTCAAAACTGCTTGGCTATTCCTTAAGTTTTTAAACCTGATAAAACACTCCTGCTCGTTTTTAAACAGTGCATAACCCATATTTACACTGTTAATCACTTTTGGTGTCTGTACCTCATTTTGGCTTCCATTGATCAAAGTTAACAAAATGACCCATTTACCAAATTATTTGCCTATTCTAGTTTTTGGTAAATTTTATCAAAACCAAGATCAATTTCTCTTGAATTTAGCATGCTTAACTAGATGTATAAATTTTTAAATCAAATACTCAAAATTAGGGCAATTAGAATAGTTTGAATAACATTTTGAACGCAGTTTTTTTAAATGTCTTGTTCTAGACCACACAACAATTGCTATATTTCACTCATTTTGGTCCCTCAATCCGAAGAACAAAACAAACGAATGATCTTTCCAGGATAATACAGATGAAAAAAGATTCCTCCATATTGTGGAAAAATTGAGTTTTAGTAACAATAGGAACCTAATTAGGAACTCATGCAGAATCCAGACAGCAATCTTATAAACCCACAAAATCCAGTTCCATTCCCTATAGGGGGGAAAGGAAAATATTTCTAAGAAGAGTTCTTACACACTATGTCCATGAAACAAAATCTAAATAGTTTCTAAATAATAGTTCTTATTTAGTGTCTAATAGTCGCTATCACTCAACTGGAACAGCTTAACTTTCTATTGTCTTGAGTATTTGGTTTCTGGTGTGCATTGTTACAAAATATTCAATTCAATAGATTTAAGCATGTTCCATGTTTCAGTTCATGTTGTTGTTTCTTATTCTAAGAAACTTTATGATAGGATCCAGAGCAATACACTGTGATATGTGAAACTAAATTAACTTTTATGTAAATATTACATAAAATGGACACTTTACACATACAAAAGTTTATGTAAAGTGCCCATATTAAGAAATTGAGTCATTGAGTTATTAAAGAACCCTAGTCAACTACAATGAATTGCATGCCGGAATCATTTTGCCAGGCAAAATTGCAGTTTTGTAGGTGAAGTTTGAAAATTCGGTTTCATTGGTCTTGTCATTCCTGCTAAACGTTTCAAGATTATCATAAAATAATGATAGAGTCATTTAATGCTTTCCAAGAAATTTTTTACATTTTGGCAACCAATCTAGTAGATACAAGGTAGGTTTCAAAAGTTGTGATGTGTAAAGGCCCATGCAAACCCAAGCAACAACACCTATTCGTTGACAGCTGTTGGAAAATGTTAGCGATCGTGTTCAAACCGATCCCAACATGTTGGGTATTATCTGCTATTTTGCTTGAACTTAACATGGCTGCCTTCATAAAACAAGCAATAAAAAAAAGTGAAATGCATAGCAGTTATGGATCTCATTGAAGTCCTTAAAGACACAGTTCAAAGTGTTTTGTGGAAAAATGATAGGATGGATCAAACATTGAGACAATGAATACTTCAAACAACATCTTCAGGATTTTTCATTTTTGACGATTGAGGACACTCTGGATCTGTTGTGAATGGCTTACAAATATTTCTTTAACATGGATACAGTGTGGGTAGGGCAATCCATGCAGTGCAAGTACGCCAACACAACTTTGTTGGGCATGCTGTCCAAACGAATGAACATTGTTGGGCTACGCTTGAATGACCGCAAAACAAAAGAAATGTTGGGAGTTGTTGGCAAGTTTCAAACTTCACCCAACAATTTCAAACAACCTGTTTGGCCCAACACTGTTGAATGTTGTTGACAGGCCTTGACAGTGGACACATGGAAAGTCATGTCCTAGAGACAATCTCTCTGAAATATTCAATCTACTTGCTGTAGAATGAAAGGAAGGGAACTCTGGGAATTTAAAGACCTTGACATAGCAAATTTGCAGAAATATTTCTCCACCAGTACATGGAAAAGCTTCATGAATGATATAGATGAATGATGTCAACAATAAAATAGGGATGCAATGCATTGTAGTTGACTAGGATTCTTTAAACCTTTCATCTAAGTTTCGCCCTGTCAAAGATAGTAAATAATTGCTAAAATATAGACAGGTCAGAAAATGGGTTCTATTTTCAACGTTTATGCATTAATAACCTTTATATTTCATTAACATATTTTGGGAAAATTTTGTGAAAAGTTGAAAGCACAATAGAGACGAATGAAAAGCTTTTTTAGCATGAATGAGAGATTTAAAAAAAATTGTGACAGTAGCAGCCTTGTCTTTTTTTCTGTTGTCTAAAATATAGATATACTATTCTACTGTGTGCCCTATTAGATCCTTATTTCAACTTCTGTTAACAAATTTAAACTTGTCCGGAAATTATAAAAAGGCTGAAAAGCTGCAAAAGTTTTTTTTTCATGACAGTCATGCCATGACATAGACCACCCAGTAGAGGTAGTATACTGGACTAAATATTTGTTCTCGCTTGGATAACTTTTCAACAACACCTCTGCAACAGTTAATGCTATTTCACATCAATTCTACTCTATATTTGTTGTTGGTGGTGAAAACTTAGACAAATCTAAAATTGTGGACAGATGTCAGTAAACCATCTATATTTGTTATAAGAATATGAATTTCAAAAAAAATGCCTAACTATCTTGTGCAGTGGTTGTCTAATGGATAACAATACCTAATACTTTAACAGTAAAATAAGATTTATACAGACCAAGTACAAAAGTTTGCTCTTATTAATAACTTTACTTTTAAGGGCTAACTGTTGTATTGAGAGCAGTGGCGTTGACAGCTGCAAGGAGACTGCGCCCTTCATACATTGATTCGTCATAGAGAATTCCTAATAAAAATGATAAAGATATATACTTCTTAAAGCATGACAGAATTAATAGAAATGGCGACTGGATTATGAATTGTTTTTTTCATAAACACTACTCATGGAATGTATGTGTCTTGAAAACTCTTAGTTGGCATGAACAGAACAGGAAACATGTTTGGCTCCTCAAGACTAATGTTTTTACTGCTCTTTCTCTTGTTCTCATTACATTGATCACTGATGGTAATTACATATTCTATTGATGACTTCACAAGTGAGTGCTATTATGTATACAGGCAGCCCAAAACTAATATATTTACAACAGTATCCCAGGTTTTATACAAACAGTTCAACAGATACCATGTGATCAGCTTACATGGAAAAAGCCAGTTTGGCCAAATTTTGAGATAAGGTTATGTCAATTAAAGGATATGGAAGTGAGATTTTTGGCAGATAATCCCAAGAAACTATTTCTCCTCAACACATCTGAGAGAATAAATAACCTCTGGACCCTCAAACTAATAAAAATACTAAGTACTGTAATAAACGAAAAAATAATAAACTAAACAAAGATAATGTGGCCTGTGCTGTGAAGCATAGGGTAAGTAATGTTTTTGATGAAGCTGTGACTAACTTTTTCATTGATTCTTTTCTGGAGATTCGTATTTTTTTCTGCTGGATCCACAGCTATTAATCAGGTTGTAAGGGCAGGAAGCTATTCTCCAGCCCCCATTTCATTCCCCTCCCTCAAAAGTCCATTCTATAATCCCACAAGGAATAGGATCGTGTATTATTTTGCAGGGTCTACTTACCAGCAATGCATGCTGTCATGAAACAGGCTATAGTACCTGCGAACAATGCTCTTAATGCTAATTTAGACATTTCAGGGATCCGGTGAGGAGCCATAGGCCCAAGGCCACCAAGTTGAACTCCAACAGATCCAAGGTTAGAAAACCCACAAAGTGCATAGGTGGCAATAATCTCTGAACGTATCTAATACAATAAAAATGTAGATAGAATATAGCACTCACCAGCAATACAGGCCGTCATAAGACAGGCAATTGTACCAGCAAATAAAGCACGCATTGCAACCTTGGCCATGTCACCAGTTCTTGTTGGAGCCATAGGGCCTAGCCCTCCAATCTGGATGCCGATTGAGCTGAAGTTTGAAAACCCGCACAGTGCATAGGTGGCAAGAATCTCTGACCTCACCTGTTAATTGTGTTTTATGTGCATGGCAAAGTTGTTAATGTTAAATGTATGATTCATGAAATAAGGTAATAATAAAGAAATGAAAAGAATACAAATGTGCATGAGAAAAGCGTGAAATTGAAAGAAGCTGAAGATTGTAATTGGAGATCAAATTAGCAATGACCTGTCATTCAAATGCTTCATGTTTATAAAAGCATTTTCTTATAAACATGAAAACAAGACTCTTTCTAAAATGTGTGTTCTTCAAATAATTTCTATTTTGTCAATTTTTTGCAAATTGGTCACAATACCAGATTAATGTAGTATGTTGACAACCAACCATTATTAATATCATTATAATACACTCAACAAAATTACTCGACTCTGATTGGTCGAGAGGAGAGCAATTATAGCGTTAGTTGTACTCCGTAGGAGTACCAAATTAAGTCACTATGGCAACACTGCCAATACAATGCCAAAACAATTATTTTCTATCATTTTGTACTTTAAAAAAACATATAAATATAATTTTAAAGCGGTAAGAACTAATCTTTTTTTGCATTTCAGTTGCGCGATGGACTGAAAATCGGCCGCCACATAGACAAAGATTTAGTCACAGCTATTTTGATTTCCAATTGGAAGGAGCACAATTGCAATGTACATGAATCTAACTTGTAAATGATAGGTTAAATGATGCATGTGTCATGTAGTACAGTTGGCAGTGCGCTTTATAAATTAAGGTATGCTGGTACAGAAAATAATCAATTACCATATTTCTGTGAAAGATTGACAACCACAGGGAGCACAAACAAAAAAAAGAATTGACTGACCATAAATCAGTAAACAGAAAAAGCAAATACCCAGAAAAAGCATCAGGTATCAAACAGATAATAGAATTCCCAAATTCCAATATACACAGGTAGCCCAACAGACTAAATGACCTCAAGACTACAAACACCACAGGTAGCTCTAAAAACATGAGCGAGGTATTCTAAAACACAGGTAACCCAAATAGCAAAAAATGAATCTCTATCATAAATAGAAAGACTAGAGCTTAAGGGCAGGCCTTTGATACTTTTTTTTTGAAGGAAAAATTATTCAATTTGTTTTGCTAACATCCAATGAACAAAAACAAGAAAGAAATTCAACTAGCAAACTGGGGAGTTTAAGAAATGAAAGCAAACGAGCAAAATGAGAGCAAAAGAAATTAACTAGTAAAGAAATGAATACAAATTAATCAGCAGTAAGATGTTGAGTTGGAATAGATACTGCAAGTACAGATTTTATATAGTTATGGTTACTATGAGCATTGGTAAGTGCTGATTGAGACAACACAACACTGGATTCTAGATCAGGCAATAATAGCCTACTGTCAATCAAATAAGTTGTTGGGTACCTTAACATTCTCTAATTGGCAGTGGTGTGTTGACTGTTGTCTAAACCAGTACATAACAATGAAAACAGTGGTAATGATTTTAGATTGAATGTGACATGAATGGCTTTTTGATGATGAATTTGTTTTTGATTTAGTTTTGTTTAAGTGATTGTTTTAGTGTACTGATCATCATTTTTTTATTTTCATTGGTTTTAGCTTCAATGTTTAGACTTGACCTGGTTGCAATGCTTTTATTTGCTGCTACAAAAAGAAAAAGAAAAGAAAAAAAAAGAAAAAATATAAAAGGACAAGGACTGCTGGAGAAAATCACCCATTACCTACCTGCCTACTTAATGTATTCTGTCTAAGAATAGGTGACAAATTGTGTGAGCTGGTTGATGATTAATGACGACCTAATCATCTATGAAATTTGACTTTTAACATTAAAGGTTGCACCTTTAATGCCTGCAATGTGGAAACATCTTTAACCAGTTTGAAGACCTTTATCTAATCTGAAGATACTTAAAATGCATTGATAAACTAAATGAAGGCATTGAATAAAATCTTCAAAGCAGGTAAAAGACCATATTTTTATTAGATTCAAACTCAATTCAAGGACCTGTATTCTAAAATATCTTCTTTTTAACATTCCAAAATGACCAGTTACAATGAATCACCTGGAAGAAATTCAGTGCAATGGCCTCATATTTTGGCAATGCTGTTTCAAAAGAATTCATTATAGAAGTAGTCTGAATTGTGCTCAATCAATAAAATATGATTATTAGCCTTGTCTCAAAGTTTTATCAATTTCCTTCCATTCAATTTATTCAACATTTCAAGTTTATCAAGATATTCAGATTGAAAGATAACTGGCAAAGATTTATGCAGAAACAAATAAGAAAGAAATTATTCTTGTTTGTCCCTCATTGTATCAGCTCACAACATGAATGCAGCCTTCTTTGTTCAGATGCAAAGTGGGCTCTGTCTTACTCCATGTCCTTGTCAAAAATAAATCTTTATATTTCACCATCACTAAAGATGGAGCTAAATGTTTAACTAGTTAGGTTGGCTTGGAAATTTTAAATTTAGTTATTTATTTGGTATCCCACTCATGCTCTTGTTGCTGATTAAAAATCTGTAAATTCTTGTTGAAAAAAAATTCAAGAAAAACCACAGGGTATAATGTTTGGAAAAATTTCTTTTTTCAATGCACATGTCATGCCTAAGCATTCTTCAACACAAAATTAAAACATCTGGAGACAAAGAAAGACATTATATTTCTTAACATCTCCCCCCCCCCCCCCCCCAAACTATTTAGATCTCATAGCATTCATTATGTATGGGAAAAACCTTTTTGCAAAAAGTGTATACATACAGAGATGGTTCGTGCGTCTCCAATTTGTTTTCTGCGATTGGTGATGAATCCTGACAACCTGATATATGCTACAAACTCATTCAAAAATGTCTTGATGCCAAGAAGTTCAGCCACAACATCACAGTCTTTCCATTCCACACCCATCAAGAATGCCACTGGACGCAGTAAGTAGGAGCAAATATACTAAACAAAATAAAATAATCGGTAAAGTGAATGCACACCGATATGTCAATTATTCTCGAATGAAGAGCATTTTTAAACCTAAGTAAAAAATGGAAAACATTTGAGAATTCAAGTTTTTTTTCTAGCTTATGCCTTTAAGTATGCACACATCATATGGAAAGAATGCTTAATTCTATCTACATTCCTTGAAATCAGTCTTGACGACCTGACTGAGATCATTTCTTGATCTATCTGAAGGAAGACCATTTTTCATGCTTGAGGTTATAATTAGTGTAATATTAGTGTAAATTCTGAGACAAAAAGCAAATAACCTTGTAAAATAATGTAATGATCTTACCTCAAAGCTGACCTCAGGATGGCCTACCATGGAACCAAGCCAAGAAAGAATAGCATTGAAGAAAGCCAAAAATGCAAGGAATGCAATCAAGTTTGCAGCTATGTTGGCAACCAGGGCAATTGCTGTGCTGGCACCCTTAGCAGCTGCTTCTATCACATTACGCTCACCACTAAAATCAAAAGTATTGCCTTTAGATTCTGAGTCTCATAATATTTATATAATGTAATAAAACCATTTTAGAAAGATCATGTCTTGAATATGAGATGACTGATAGCTCTATTCGGTAACCGGTCGATTTGCTACCACGCACTTATGGTGTACTATGGCTTCGCTTGTTGATCGATGTTTAAGAAAAAAGCGTGAAGGTATTTTATGCCTTTCTCGCTCGAACCTTGGAAAGTCAGAAGCAAAAAATGTCCTAAACTTTCAAAAATCCTATTGGTAGCGAAAAGATCCCAGCCTATAAAACACCATAAACTGAGCTTAATTGTCCACTCAATTGTAAGAGTGCCTATAACCTTAATAGGATTAAGATAAATTTTGAATTTTCTGTGCGCCGGAGATGAATAAACAAAAAACTATTTTTGATCAATATTTTTGGAGATATAACGCCCTAAAGTATGCAGTTTTGCCACGCCTCATCAATCTGGATGGGATAAAGGGAAACTGGGACCGAGCAGAGTCTCACTGAGTGGTGACGTCACCACCAGAACGAATGTCTTGATAAACAAAGATTCTTACTAGTTCTTTGGTCAGAATATGAGAAAATGCTGACTTGATGTGTTGTTGCTTGGTGCTCAAACACCCCAAGGAAGGAAAATGCCAAGCTCTTCTTTGTTTTACTTATTGGAAACCTGAGTCGCTCTTGTTGTGACATCACCACCCCCAAGATTCTGCTCAGTCCCAGTTTCCCTTTATCCCGTCCAAATCGATGGGCGTAGCAAAACTGCATACTTTAGGGCGTCATATCTCTGAGAATATTTAGCCAATCGCAATTGTTTTGGTTTATTCATCTCCAACAAACTAGGAAATCAAAATTGATGAAAAGGTATCCAGTCTTTTCAGCTACCTTGCACTTTCACTATTTACCTAAAAGGTTGATTCGCCTACTACTTAATAGAAGTCGATTTGTTACAAATAGAAGTCGATTTGCTTCCTTATCTCAAATGTTAAATATCACAATATCAGGAATCTATATTACATATATATTAATTTTGAGTCTATATCGATAAATTTTTTAATTGTGTTTTACGGCATTGAAACTTCTATATTTTCTGCTCAGATGTCGAGAAATCTAAACCTATAGAAGAGAGGATATTTACATCTCCTCATTTAAGTGCGAGTTAATGACAACTAATAAAATCTTGGGTTCAATGAAGAACGTTCCTGACAAATAAAAAAGTTTAGTTACAAAGAAGAAACCTAGTTGAGTTTTTCAGAGTTATTTTGGCTTGCTTCATAGTAAAATAGCGAATGGACTCTCAGCATTGTGTTACAAAAAAAAACATTAAAAGCTATGAGAAACGAAGGCTTATTTTTATTCCTTCTTTTTCTCGATGAAAAAGTGTGACTATAAGTTAAAATGGTTTATGTCAAGGCAAATATTTTAACTACAAAACAAGCAATCAAGTGGAACTTTATTCAAGTTATTTTAGCTTCATAGTAAAGTAGTGAAAGGACTCGCGGCGTGAGGCATTGTGTGGTATTTTAACAAACAAAGTCTGTTCACTACTTTACAACAAAGCTAAAATAAATCCACTAGATTGCTTTTTTTGAAGCTAAAATTCTTCCTTGACATAAATCCTACAAAACATTTTCTAAGAAAAAAAAGAAATCAAGAAACCTGTTCGATATAACAGATTACAAGATGGATATTCTGCTGACTTGTTCATTACACCAAATACCCTTTGAAATTTCTTTCTTCAAAAAAACACTCAAATAATAACAAATTACTTAGAATTACTGATAATAAACGATCCAAAATGTATATAGGAGGTTTACCGGCATCTTGAGATAAAGTAGCTATTGTGCTACCTCAAGATAGGAAATCAACTTCTATTAGTAGCAAATGTGCAGTAGCGAAAATGCAAGGTAGCAAAAAGACTTTGATCATAATTTGATGATAATCCTATAAAGGTTATAGGGACTTTAAGTTTTTGGCGTTTACATTCAGATGATGACCTCAAATCTATTCCAGATAAAGGCAATAGATCATTTTGTCTTAGTTTTTTAGTGAAATAGTATAAAAGAAAGTGTCAGTAAACGACTAGGAAGCTTGTTGACTACACGAAAACAATATTGCGTTGCCTGTTGATCAATGTTTTGCGTATAAGGTATTTTGTTTTCCCCCCTCTAACTTTGGCAAGTAAAAAATGATAAAAGAATGATAAAGCTACCCAAAACACACATTTCATAGATTAGAGTATGGTGATCGTATTGTGAAATGATTGCTCCAAATACGCTTCAAAATCATATACAAATGTCTTTCAAGAGACTATATTTCTTTTTAACAAGTCTCATCGAAGTTTTGGTTTGGTAATTTGCAAAGGTAGCGAAAGGACTTCATGATGGTAGCATAAGGACTCTGGGTGGTAGTGAACGGGCGGTAGCAAAGGTGCAAGGTAGCGAAACGACCGGTGTTATTCTATTCATCATTTATGTTCACACATGATTGAAAAACCACCCACCTTGATGGCAGTTGAATGTCCTCATCAAGCGTTTCTGGTTTGTCTGTTTCTGGATAAAGGAGTTTAGAAATTGCAAGTGCAGCAGGAGCCGACATGACAGAGGCACTAAGAAGATGTGAAGCAGAGACCCCAAACTCTATGTATGCAGCAAGCACTCCTCCAGCTATTGTAGCAAAACCTCCAGGTCATAATGGCATGAAGCTCAGACTTTGTGACATGGCTAAGGAATGGTCTGACTAGTAATGGGGCTTCAGTCTGCAACAGAAATAACAAATCATTTCACTTGAAGGGTGGATACCAAAGCATTTAAACAATCCTGATTACTAGCTAGCGTTTATAGCAAGGATTTTCTGGAGGGTCATTTTAAACCAATACTGTCCTTTATGACTTTTTTATGGCGGTCAAATTTTTTCTTCTAAAATTATTAAATATATACTTTGTACATTAGAGTTAAAATAAATAAATGAGCAGACATTTGGAATCTCACTAAAATATTTCAAACTACTAATCATTTGGCATAATTGATTAAAAAAACACGAACAGTGGTAAATTCTGTTAGATACAGCTACAGGGTTCATACAGATTCCTCAGTGAAAATTTCCAAAACTTTTCCAAAAGTTTCTCAAGGCCCATCGACTAAAATTTCCAAAACCACATAAAGCAAAAAAATAAAGTGAAATTAATGGATGAAAAACATTCAATGTACAAAATATGGCACCATATAACATTAATTTTGTTTCTGTTACTTTATTTCACCAAAAAATCTCATCAACTACAAGATGAGTTCTGTTGAACTTTCATATAATAAATCAGCACAGTCTTTCATCAGCATTTTCAATTAAAGCGCATATCAAGAAAAAAAGATTATTTTCAAAATCACTTATTTTTGAACACTGTAGTAGTATGGTTGCAATATTTTTGTATGTGGGCCTCTATTTTTCGAGATACAAACATTTGAAATATCAATATGCAAATGAGATGACATAAATTTAAGAATGTGTTACATTTTGCAGCATTTATGACAAGTGTTCTGAAGTGAAATAACCTAAAAGTGAACAAAGCCATATATTTCAGACATAAGGATGATTTGCAAATGAAAACCCAGTTCTTTCTATGAAAGCATTTTTGTACAATAACTTAGTCTTGAATTTACATCATCTCATTCAATATTGATATTTCAGATGTTTATATCTCCTAAAACAAAATTTTACATGCAAAAATACTGCAACCATACTACTACACAATTCACATATTTATTTCTAAAGCTTTCCAAGACTTTTGAAAAACCCTGTATGAACCCTGCAGGTATATATTCTTTAAGTCAATCAACAGCAGTAATAGAGCTAAAAAAGGATTTTTTCACCAGAAGGTTTAGTCTAGAAATAAATTATGAACATTCAAACCCTTTGCATCATTATTTTGGGTTGGTTATGGGTCTAATTTTCTTTGCCATCTTATTTAATTAAACTTTTTGAAGGCAAAAGTTTTTTCCACTCTAATAGACTCTTAGAGTTAGATGTCCTGAAAATGTGACTATAAAACTCTTTCATTCTAGAATTTTTTTCCTTAAATATAACACACCATCATTTATTTTTTAACTTACCTGACCAACAAATATGTTTCCTGCAGCATTAAGGGATTCAACAGCTGAGGTTGCCATGGTGACCTGCATGAGCCATGCAACCTTCTTAATGATGACTTGCATGATTCCAATATAATAGCACACAGAGATAAATGAACTGAAGAATACGATGACTGGAAGAACCTAACATAATAAAGTATAATAGGAATATTTATTGTGTTAGTCCCTTTTTTAAATTAATTCTCTTAAATTACATGGTGATTGACAAAAACTGACTGGACAGAAACTCTCCCCTCCACACTCTTTAAAACAGAGTACATAAAATCCTTATTCACATTCATGGATATGAGTCAAACCAGCAATCTAAACTGTAAAGTAGTAAAAGGAGTAAGAGCGACTGTCAGCAAAAATCAGACATAAGGTGGCAACAGTCAAAAAATTGATTTTGTTCATACTTTGAAGTTAGATACCCTATCATATGATATTAATTCCTGTGCACTTAGTTTTGCAAAATTCCTTTTTTGTTCGGGATAAACTTTAATCTTTATGCAGATAGGCAAATATGCTAATTTGATGACTCTGAAATTAAGATAAATCACCGATCTCGTGCACCAAATACAATCAATACTTAACTTTTCTAACCTAATAAACTTTAAATATGGTATCTCTATATGCCTCACAATGATTTTCAGACATGTAGCTGTAACGAAGAATTTCTGGAAGAATTATTTGCAAGACACAGTTTTCGTGAGCTTAAAGTACCCTCAAAACATGCAAGTAGAGTTACAGTACAGCTCAGATGTATTGTAACATATACACGCGTGTAATTCGCGTGTATTACACTCACTTTCGTCCAAACACTGAGCGAACGAAAACGCCCGAAACTGCGTGTAAAATCTTCATACGTATGTAATTCCCTTTGTTATGCACGGATTATATTCTTTTGTCTAAAATCTAGCCAACTGTACATCAAGTCTTTATAAAAAAGCGAACAGAAATCGGTTATACAGTAGCATCGTATCGTAATAATCGTAAAACGTTTTATATTTTCAGTATTACCGAGATTTTAATAAGTTCACTGACGGATTATTTCTTCTTTTATATGTTATTGAAGACTCGCATGTTTATTACAGGATTCGCTATAAAACTCAACAAAATAACGAAGAAACAAACAAAATATGATTCAGAAGAATAATGTAAGGCTATGGTATTAAGTTTGACTTCAAAATAAAAGGGTTTATGTCAAGGAAGAATTTTAGAAGCAATCTAGTAAAGCTTTTTTTAGAGTTTTTTAGCTTCGTAGTAAAGTAGCAAATGGACTCCAGGGGTGAGGCTTTGGGTGGTATTTATTTGTTTGTGCCATAAGTCTGTTCGCTACTTTACAACAAAGCTAAAATAACTCCACTAGGTTGCTTCTTTCTTAGCTAAAATTCTTCCTTGACATGACTATCCTAGAAATCAAGAAACCTATTTGATATAACAGATTACAAGACAGATATTCGCCGATTGTCCATTACTCTTTGAAATTTCTTTCTTCAAAAAAACATTCAAATAATAACAAATTACTTAGAATTGCTGATGAGAAACAATCCAAAATGTTGTAGAGGTTTACATGCATCTTGAGATAGAGTAGCAATTGTGCTATACTACCTCAAGGTAGCAAATAGACTTCTATTAAGTAGGGAATCTATTTCTATTAGTAGCGAATATACAGTAGCGAAAGTGCAAGGTAGCGAAAAGACCGTAATTCGAACAAGTTGATTTTTGACTGTTGCCACAAAATTTCGAATTTGTCTGGTTTTTACGGACAACCGCTCTTAACTCCTATACCACTACTAGACGTTGAGTGTATAATTTGAACAAATTCATTCCTTACACAGTGATAGGAATTTGCCAGGGTTGCATGATTAAGCCTATTACATGTAACATTTCGTCATGAAATATCCTGAACACTGACTGGAACATGTGTAACCATCTTAAACATTCGCTATAAACTAAGAATATGAACACTATCTATGCATACCTTGAAAGCAAAGAAGTGCTTCATGAAATCATCTCCAAATACAAACTTTGCACCAACATCAGTAAAGTCCAAGAATGTTTGAACTGTGTGGCCAAGGAATTTGAAGGCTGCAAACCCTTGTGGTGTGCGCAGGATAAGTAAACCAAATATAAACTGTAAACCCAAACCCCACAGAACAGGACGCCATTTTATCTGGGAACACAAGAATGATAAAAATAATCATATCTTCTTTCTTTTCATTTTCAGTTTGCTGGAAGGTACTACCAAGTAAACAAACTTGATTTAGTTCGTTTTTCAAAAAACCGCTAAACATCTGAGAAAAACTGTTGGCCTAGCGGCAATCTCAGAGTATGCAAATTTTCAGTTGAATCAAACCAGTTCAAAAACACCTAACGCATGCCGATTAGGAAAAAGATATGAAAACTGTGAGTTTATAAATTGATAGAAGAGATGTTTGAGACTTGATTGGGTATAAAATAATGGTTTTAGCTACTTATTGAAAGCGGTCAAAGGATATTTAAAATTGAGTTGTATTCACACTTAGATTTGACCTTTGCTATGCCAAAAAAAATTAATCAAGGGGAAATTTTTTTTCTCAATGAAACTCAGATTTCTCAGAAGTTTTGTGGTTTTTGAAGAACCAACCACACCACTTTTGTTTACTTGGTAATACCTTCCAGCAAACCAAAAATAAGCAAAATCGAAATTTTGACCTGCCTATGCTTGATATTAGTGGACCTTTGCTCTTATGCCTTGTCTCGTACAAAACCTAGGACCACCCGTAAAGAAAAAAAACTTTGTTTGAAAAATTCCACCTTCAACAATTTTGAGTGAGTTGACCTGAATATTGGTCTAAAATCTAGGAAACAGAAAAACTTTTCAAATCAAAACCCTGGGGAAAAAACCTCAAAAATACCCAGGTTAATGGACTGTGAGAAAAAAGTAAGGTTTTTGCCTACAGGTATAGTTTGTTCTGTAATAGTTAGGAGTAAAAAGTTTCATGTCAACAAGTGAAAAGAAATTGTAGTACCTTGCTTCTGCGTGCAGAGAAGAGCCAGCAGATGAAGATGTTGACAAAAAGACCAGCCACAGATATGAATCGCTCTGGCTCATTAGCCGTGTCAAGACCAAGAAAAATAGCAATGAGGGCCAGAATCACAAGAATGCACAACCTAGAACCATTAACAGGAAATACTGAAACATTGTCATAAAATATTGAAGGAAATGTTGGGAAAAATTATAACATATATGGGAGGTTATTGGTACATGGTTACAATGCAAATACAAGGTTTGGATAATTTTTAGCTGTATACATCAATTATTCAACAACAACAATAAAAGGATAAAAATTTATTATTCTTTCATTCAATGTTTTGGTGTACTTCAAGTTTTCCTAAAAATGATCTTTAGTTGCAAGGATTTTTCAAGAAGTTGCATTTACTCTGGGAATATATGACATGAGAATAGAATACAATAATACCAAACAATTTTGACATTTTGCAAGGTGAACACAAGGTACATCCCCATACATATGGCTAGATACATTTCAAGATCATGGAAATATGCCTACCATTGTGCTTACCATTTCAACCACTTCCACTGGCTGTTTATGACAGCGACACAAGGTTTAATACATGCTCTATAAATTGCATCTCCCCAGTGTTCACGTATGAACATGTATATCAGACAGAACCAGAGAACCATGGTCAGGCCAAACAGGGCTTGAACTTTCTTGAAGCCACTAATACTAATAGCAATGATGCTATAGACCAACAAGATGGTAGTTATGATTATGGTCACAATATTGAAGTTATGACGTTTCCACATTTCTCCAAACTTGCTCAATTCAGGGATATCCACAAATACTTGAGTCTTAATTCTTCTAGTAGGGAGTGGGCTATCATCATCATCAATCTTTAAGGCCTTTTTGGAATCAGCAATTCCTGACATCTCTAACTGATCAGTCTGATTAAAAACAAAGATAAAACATATTTCTCCAAAGTCTTCTTTTTTTAATGCATCATTATTATTCAACTATTAAAACTAGAGTTTGAATAGCCAGGAGTAAGTACAAATATAAAAATGTTTTGGGAAAAAGGAAGCCCAGTCATTAGTTTTACATCTTGTAAGTAGGTTTCCAAAACAAATAAATCAAACTGCTCCACGGCAAATTTATGGATACCCTCCTCTGAATCCTTCTTGCACTCTTAAGATATTGGGTTCCCTGTGTTCCTCTTACAACCTGCTGAGTGTACTCTTGTCTGACTTTTCAATTGCTGAGCCATCAAGTGGGCAGCAAATTAATGTTGCACTTGTGGTCTTCCTGCGTTACGGATGCTAGCTAAAATCTTTAGAAATTTCGTACTTTTGAAATGGGGTCATTAAATTGTGCATTAGAACATGTGTGTTTCTCAAGTTGTGGCTTGTCAAGTTTAATAGACCCTTTTTGAGTTCCAAATTACTGCTGTTTTTCTTGATTACAGACTCATTTACTCAGGCTTAGCCTTGCATCGGTGTTTAAATAGGATGCACAACTCCGACAATACAAACACTTTGAAATTTGACAGACCTTAACTGAGACACTTGAATATAATAATAACATTTATTTATAAAGTATCTGTTCTAAGCAGTTGTAAAAAGGATTTTTACAAAACAACAAAGACAACGACAAAATAAAAACTATTTACAAAGGATATGCTAATTTGAACAAATAAGTTTTACATTCAGTTTTGAACGAGGCCAGACTTTTCGGAGAGATATTGGCAGTGAGTTCCAAAGTTCAGGAGCAGGAGATTGGCCATGAAGAGCTTTGAAAGTAAGTAGTAGGATTTTATATTTAATTCTAGATTCAATTGGTAGCCAGTGCAGATTAACTAGGATAAGTGTAATGTGGTCATGTTTATAGGAAAGAGTGATGATTCTGGCAGCAGCATTCTGTACAATGTCTCATTTATACCATGATAATTTCCAAGGGAATCAAAGAACGTAGAATGACTAGAAAAGTGATTATAATGGTTTTCATAAACCTGTGAAACAAAGAGTAACTAATAAGTTTTAAGACTGTATAAGTTTTCCTTCTGAAGTTTGCCTACGTATCAAGGACATTGTATATTAGTTCTAATACTCCCTCATCCATAATTAATGATGGAGTATTAGAACTAATTTTCCCTCATGCTATTCATAAAAGATGGATGTTAGTCAATAAACGTCCATCCAAAAACAGTATATCCCGAGGTGATCATGGTATTATATAAATTATAGATATCAATCCGTATAGGAAATCGCACGATCTCGAGTACGATTTGGAAATTAATAGACACAAGTAATGTTTTGAAAGTTCTTGTAATTGCATGAGCCTTTAGGCAAGTGCAATTAAAGAACTTTCAAAACATTACAAGTTTTTATTAATTCCAAATTGTACAAGAAGATCGTATGTTTTTTTGTTTATAGTTCACTCAGTACAAAATGCGAAGCGACACCGTTCATCTTTGTCTATTTGGCTGCCGATTTTCAGTCCATCGCACAACTGAAATGCATAAAAAATATTAGTTCTTATGGTTTAAAAAAATTTTAATATGTTTTTAAGTAAAAAATGATAGAAAATAAATGTTTTGACATTGTTTTGGCAGTGTTGCCATTGTGACTTAATTCAGTACTCCTACGGAGTACAACTAACGCTATGATTGTACTCCTCTCCACCAATCAGGGTCGAGTAATTTTGTTGAGTGTACGAAGTATAATTATTTTCAAATTCTTTTGGTGTACAAGTAAGTCTTACAGGGTTATGTAAATGATCAAGTTGCAACAAACTACAAAAAAATATTGAACAAGCACTTGATGATAAAAAAGCTCTCTTGATATTAAAATCTTAGAGATTCACCATATAAGCGGTCTACCATAACGTTCTACTATAAGCCATAAGAAATCAGTGTTGCGAATGCCGAATTCAGCGATCCGAATCGCTTTTGCAACAAAACTGGATAAGAAAATTTCTGACAGAACATTGTAAACTTTCGATTTTTATAACATTATCTATTAATTCAGTCTTCCGTTGCGTTTGTGAAACCCAAACATAACATAACTTCCCCAAAGACCTACAAGCAAAGCGTTGGAACACGTGCAAAATTTTCCGAAGGACCCCTTTATAGTACTACTATATAACTAATTGAACAGTAATGATGAAAATTGTACACCGTGAAAAAGATGAAAAAACTTACTAACGTTTCGGACGCTAGTCCTTCGTCGGAGTAAAAGACTCCGACGAAGGACTAGCGTCCGAAACGTCAGTAAGTTTTTACATCTTTTTCAAGGTGTACAATTTACCTTTTCATCATTACTGTTTCATTAGAAACACCGACGCAGCTCACACTAGTTTTTAGCTAGTTATATCTTCTTTATATAACTAATTGTTTTGTAATAATGTATTAAAGTTAAGAAGGGGAAAAAACAAGATAATAATAATATAACGTTTAATATAAGCATTTAAAACATATCAATGCATTTTAAATAATTAAACAAGTAATATTATCAACTATATATATGTATTAACAATGTGACAAATTGAAAAGAAATCAGTGTAACCAAGCAATTTTATGCAAAAAGACTAGTCGTAGTCCTGATAGATAAATAAGAGGTAAAGGTTATCTGTAATTTAATACGATGCTTTATTAAACACTACAATGCCGTTACACCATGCTAGAAAGTACTTCTATTAAATGGTGATGATATATTAAAACCAGAATTTTTTTATCGTACACAATAATTGTAGTTTTTATTGAAATAGTAACTTAACTTATTATCGTAAAGGATTAGACTCTAAAATCGAATTTAACGTGAGAGCTGTGAATTAGTTGACCTCATGGTACATTGAATTTTGATCAGATGATCGCGATTCGAACGACTGCTTACGTTTGCGACACAAAAGATCAGATATTGAAAGGGTCCAAATCTTAAAATCACTCACTAAATAGACATATTAAACATCAAACCTTACTTACCGAATCCATAATGCAAGCTTCTTGACGAATTATAAGTAAAGAAGAACAGTTTTCGATAGAGTATTCCACACTCCACGTGCGAACTTCGTTAAATCTAAGTTGTAATGAATCTAAGTTGGGGGGATTGGTGCTAATACTATGACGTAACATAGTCATACATATGCATCAAAACAAAACCTTCCCGCTAAAATTGTGCATCTACCGACCGAACTCCTTCATTTACGAACTCAAATCTCGAATGTTTATAAAATCAAATATTTCGAGGTAACGGAATAGTATTAGCAGAGGTGTTTCTGATCATCCATCATTCATAAAACCAAATCCGAACATTTTATTTAAGCTTTAATACATCTGAGGTCTTCCCACTATAAATTATAATTTGGACATCAACGATTAAAAAATCAAAACTAAAATAAACATAAATTCCCAAATACTTAAGTATATACTTCTATTTATAAATAATTGAATGAAATTTAGTGCTTTGAAATATTCGACCTTAACAATCTTTGTGACGTTCGTAGTTTTTGCGGAGAACCGTCGCACGATTTACGAGTCGCGAAAGAACATTAAAAGCTTTAATATTGATTCACTTAAAGCTAAGGAAAACGGATTTTTGAAGATGAAAATAATAGTGAAGAGTAGTTACCATGGCTGAATCGTCGCTAGAACGTCCATCAATGCCACTGTCATTGAAGTTGATAGTGTTCTTTGGCGCGCTTTTCTTCGGCGTGGAGTAACTAATGTTGTCCTTACTATCAAACCCTTCCATGGTTTCCAAAGCAGATGAGCAGTCAGAAGTTTTTAAACTTGAACAGATTCTTCTGAAAGGAATTAACAGAAATTAACAAGAAATAAGGGGGAAAGCGTAAACTAGAAATACCAATAAGCTCATATATCGAACACAATTTTTGGCGCCAACTTCACTTCGTAAATCATGGCTCGTGACCACTCAAAACTACCTGAAAAAAAAACAATTTTCACACTTACTTTTAAAAATTGGATTAAGAAATTTTCTAAGGAACAAGAGGAACGGTTTTTGCCTGTTTCTGAAGCCGTAAAGACGGTAAAAAACTAGAGCAGAAAGAAAATAAAACTATAGCTACGAGAAGACGAAATGGACTGCTCAAGTATAGCTTCGTTCAAAGAACAAAAGGTTTCGGCGCCAACACGATTCGCCAATCAGAACACACCAATGTAATAATAACAACCAATCGAATGATTGTTTGTATAGTATAGCACCCGATATTTGATGGGGGAGGGAGGTGGAGCGCACATTTCTGCTACAATTTCTGTTATCCATAGCATAACCTACCCGTACCCAATTTAATGATTAACAAATTAGTAAACGATTTGAGTAACTTGATTCAACTTTTCAACTATCTACACGTGCTTCAAACACATCGCAACCATCTCGCTACCCTCTTCAATTTTTTCCCTTTATTTGCTACCAACGTACACAAAGTAAGTGAGTTGAAGATTGTTTAAAGTGAATTATAAATAGAAAATCAACTTTGTAGTTATTATACAGCTTTATTATGATTTCTTTAGGCTCAATTCATATCGTGTGATATAGTTCAAAGCTTTAAATGATAATAATCCAAGAAATTATATAGTCAAAATCCGATAACATTCTATATGTTAAATTTAGATATCACCATGTAACGCATGTTTTTTACTCTATCTTACTGTAGTTCTAACCACTTTCGATTCAAGCATTAAACCCAAGTTTCTGAATCATTGAAGGTTTCTTGTTTTTATTTGTCGCCACTTCGTGCGTTCGGATTGTGTATCAGTATCGCCGCTATAACCTGTAATCGTGGATTACATACCCAAACAAAATTTGTGTCTCTGTATCTTTTACAGACCTACTGACTGTGTTTGATAAATTATTGTCCAATAAGGGAAAAGCTTCTCACAAGTAAAATGTTATTCAGTTTCCTGAACGCTTGACTAGAACACTGGTGTCGTATTGTAAAACCACGTGTTTCTTTCTTTCTTTTTTGTGTGCTACCTAGGAATTAATTCATAAAACCGTCCTTTGGCGAACTCACTCGTGGATACTATTTGCAGGTTATCAGAGATAAGATGATGCTCTTTATATTTTACTTTCAATTTCTATTTTTTTGTTCTAGGCTGTTTTGTTGTTTTTTTGAAGGAAATCCTTAATAAATAATAATAATAATAATAATAATAATAATAGTAAAGAGTATATTAGTTTTTATAGCGTCAATATTGCCTGGCTTCAACAATGCTTTAGATATATTGATCATAAGAAAAGAAAATTGGAAAAGGAAGTAGGTATATATTTGAATTTGAAAAGAAGGTTAATTTTGAAGCCTAAATCAAATTCATTAAGCATATTAGTTTAAATTGATCATTAAACTTATCTAAAACTACAATAATATACATTTTCATTACATTACATTACTTTCATTACATTTAGTTCAAAATATTACATTTCATACTACATATTGCATATAAAATTTCAACAGGCTTTATGTACACAGATCAAAAAAAGTCATCAAGAAAATTAAGAATTTATCGAAAACACATGTGATAAGAAACAAACAGCTATTTTTATATCGCTGCCAATACTCATTTATATAAAAAGTCATCCTTAAAGAGCATTGCTTTTATATGGGTTTTAAACTGAAGAAAGAGAATCACGCTGTCTTATTTCTGGAGATAATGAATTCCAGAGTGAGAGGCAGCAAAAGAAAAGCCGGGTTCTCAGACCATGTTTTAAGATCGTAGGTCTTTTTAAAAAGTGTGTTAGGCGCCAGGACAAACGAATTTGGTTCTAGATCAACCTCGTTCCCAGGGCCCTCTCGGCCGCCATATTGATTTGGAGTCGGCCGAGAGGGCCTTGGGAACGAGGTTGGTTCTAGATGTATGCCAGTATGTGCACAGGGAACCCGGCTATGTTTTTTTGCTTCTTTTAGAAAATCAACTTTGCTCTTTGTGCGTTAATTTCCTGTCATTGTGATCAGTTTCAGTTTACACAAGCTGTAATCAGATTTGCGCTGTAAACTGATAGCCGATTAAATTCAAATCAATAACCGTTGGTAACGCATTCTCTAGTAAATACTCAAAAGAGCTGGTCCGAGCAACTGGAGGTGATGATCATACGATAAAACTTGCTTTGTTGCAGCCCTTCTCCTCCTTTGAGCGTTTAGTAGAAAGTGCGTTACACACCACAGGCAACCCATGAGAAACAAAACACCAACGGTTATTGAATCGGCTATCAGTTTACACACAGCGCCGATCTAATAACTTTTACAACGCACAGATCTGATTACATATGTAAAAGGAAACTGATAGGAAATGATATAGGATATGATCACATGATAGGAAACACACAAAGAGCAAAGTTGATTTTCTAAAAGAAGCAAAAAAAATTTAGCCGGGTTCCCTGTGGTATGTGTGATTGTTTCAGTTTACTGAACTGATTTGCAGGTAAATTTGATTAATTTATTAAAGGAAAGTAATCGCTAACGAAGCGACGCCGGCGCTGCTTGGCACGGATAGTGCAACGGTAAATATTATATTCAGAGCGTACGTACGTTTGAGCAAGAGTCGGATAAAGATCTTACGAAGACATAGCGAAAGAGGGCATGGATCACTTTGCTCTAAGAAGTTAAAAGTGGAGGGGCAGTTGGGTGTGTGGGGGGGGGGGAGGGGGGGATGGGTGGGTGGCTAAGTTTGATTAAACTAGTATGGGAAAAGGGTGGGTTAAATATGGAAATATAAAAGAATAGTATAGACAGATGAATTATATGTGCTTATTGACTGAGTGGGAGGGCCGGACGGGAAAATATTTGGCTCGAGGTCATGTCGTACAAATGACCAAGAGCCAAATTTAATGCAACTACATGCAAGAGTAGCGGGGGGAAAGAACTATGTAATGGGATTAAATATAGCTGTTAGTTGTTGTCCCACTGTTACTTCCATGGTTTCCGGGTATATACTCTGAATATCACTTTTAATATTCGATCTCGATTTGGTGAGTCTGGCGCGACTAATGCCAGTGAACGATTAAACGAAAATCAGCTAAAATCGTTATCCAAAAGAATCCATCGTTCCTAATTTTCTAAAAAACATTTTATATTTTCTGAAAAATCGGAACCATTATGATAAAGAGCTTTGTTTATATTGCATTGAATAATTTTTGGGTTAAAGAAAGCTATGGAAGACTGAATTGCAAACACTGATACCCGTTTCTTGTCTTATAAAGATGAGAGTATATGGAGAGTACCCTGAGAGTCTTGTTTTATAGTCTTGCATTGTTTTACGTTAATTTTTATTTCAATTTATAAGTACATTTATTTGTACCTCGGAGACTGTGTATTCCCTACCCTGCGAGCAGAGTCTACTTTGAACTCCTCTATGGGCGAGAGAAGGAAAGTGAGTTAAAAGGAGACTCTGCTCGCAGGGTATGTATTCACTTAAAACGTGTTAAAGCGTATGAGGGTGGGTTTGGAGGTGTGCCACCTAACCAAAACAAAGATTGCGTCATTTGCTTTTTTTTTAAATTTAGTTTCCTAAGTAAAGATTGATAAAAGGTATGGAAACATTATGTAGAGGATAAGAAGAGATAAAAATAAAGCAGTCTACATACCACTGAAGAGAAATTAAGACGTGAACACATACCGTAATGAATTGAACTCGTATGTACGCGTGCTACTTCGATTGATGATTCTCTTTGCTAAGCCTTTTGCTGAGTATTTTGTTTTGATGCTTTTCAAGATTCGCCCCCACCCCCTTTTGTTATCACGGAATTTTTGCTGAAGCGGTTAATATCCTGGCAACTACTGTTCTCAGTGACGCATAAATATAGAGCTATATTTGAAAGCACCTTAAAGTGCACATGAACCCTTTGACAATACTTTCAGTACTGGATCTGCACAAAGTGAATAGTTGATTGGTAAAATATTTTTTGAATTGAGTGATAAGTCTCTAAGTTATGAAGGTTATGAGGAAAAAAACCCACTCATTTTTTCTTGGCATTGTTTAATTTGATATATAACGTCTATCACTATTGTTAATCACATAAAATGATTATATCAAGACCATAACAATTATTCTAATATTAAGCAAACTTTAACTTATACGATTGTATGAAAGCTATAAATAAAAACGTAAAAAATTAAAAATTAGTAAATTAAAAATTACATGGTACAGTACTGTAGTAGACTATACTCTGACTCTTATATACTTATGTCAGTACTGTATACACTCAATTGAAGATTCGTGGTCGGGTTCAGAAACATAGAACATAGAAGCTGAGACCGAAATGGCACATGGGAAGTACGTTAATTAGACGAATGCTGTCACCGGCGACCGTTGGCATCATCCACTGTTTTTAATACACATTTGGCATTCCAATCCGATACCCTGCGAGCAGAGTCTCCTTTGAACTCCTCTAGAGGAGTTCAAAGGAGACTCTGCTCGCAGGGTAAATCCGACTGCATGGATGGAGCAAAAATGAATAAATTATAATACAATTATGTCATTTCCTATGTGCCATTTCGGTCTCAGGTTCTATGTTCTATGTTTCTGAACCCGACAACGATTATTCAATTGAGTGTATAAGAAACATATATAATACAGTCTACAAATTTCTTAAATAATTTGAATGGCTACTATAGTTCATTTGATCATTGTAAATTCTAAACATGTTGTAGTTTAATACAGAATTGTACTGTATCTGCTTATTTTTCCATAAACCACTTGAAATCATGAATTTACTGCAGTATTTAATTACAGGATGTGCCCGTTATAACGAGAGTTAAACAATGCAATTGGGCGTACCACACGAAGTCTCCGTAATTCCGTAATAGTGAGAGTCCGTAATAACGGGAGTTACTTTCAATAATTTCTTTGTATTTTTCGCCGGGAATTATTCCCTGTCCGTAATATCGAGGTGTTCGTAATATCGAGGTGTCCGTAATATCGAGGTGTCCGTAATATCAAGGTGTCCGTAATATCAAGGTGTCCGTAATATCAAGGTGTCCGTAATATCGAGGTGTCCGTAATATCAAGGTGTTCGTAATATCAAGGTGTCCGTAATATCGAGGTGTTCGTAATATCGATGTGTCCGTAATATCGAGGTGTTCGTAATATCAAGGTGTTCGTAATATCGAGGTGTCCGTAATATCGAGGTGTCCGTAATATCGAGGTGTTCGTAATATCAAGGTGTCCGTAATATCGAGGTGTCCGTAATATCAAGGTGTCCGTAATATCGAGGTGTCCGTAATATCAAGGTGTCCGTAATATCAAGGTGTCCGTAATATCAAGGTGTCCGTAATATCGAGGTGTCCGTAATATCGAGGTGTCCGTAATATCGAGGTGTCCGTAATATCGAGGTGTTCGTAATATCGATGTGTTCGTAATATCGATGTGTTATTATAGATGTGGATTTGTTTTGGTTGCTCTTGGAATTAACATGCGATACTCTTACATCAAGAAATGCAGTTACTCCCTGTGCCCAAAACGATCCAGCATTGATGTTGAGCCTTGTATCCTGACTTGTGCTCGTAGATTTTAGATCAACTTGTTCGCCATCCAATGAGGTAAGCTGTGGCTCCTTTTAAACGTTGTTGCAAACCTTGTTTAAAAATATGGCAAGTAGATCACGGACGGACATTGTGATGTCTTTGTGCAACAATTCCTCCCTTTTTACACGATAGTGCATGGCTTACCAAAAAGGTTGTCCTACAAGCGCAGGTACTTGGTAAAGACAAAGAGAATCTCTGAACACTTGTTTATTCAAAGTCCCTGTACTTTAATTGGTATCGCATTGAGCCATGAGCTTGCTCGTTTGTCTCTTGCCTGGGTTACTTGACGGAGTATGTCATGTGGTAATGCTGCATCGATTTCATCCATTTTCGACTTAGAGATTTTAGCTTTAAGTGATTGATGTTGTTTTTTCACATCTTCTGTGGTCGTATACATTGATATGCTCTGCGTTTTAATAGCCTCGGTGTGTGAAGCTGTTATTAGAAGTGATGTCGCATATTGCTGTGGAGCCTCTTTTTTAAGTGCAGGCATCCCTAAACAGCCTTCCGCAGGTGATATGGTAAAAGGCCTACTCATCTATTCAGGTAGTGGTTCCGTTTGACCAAAAAGCGTTGGAAGAAGCATTTCAACAGGATCAGTATAGTCCTCAAAAGATTCGATTGTTCGCATGAAGTATGTAAACCTGGATTTGCATCCCTTTGTAAATGCCATATAGGCGGGATAGTACTGACTCACACATGGCGACTTCTGAAGCTGGTAATTTCAGATTGCCCCCTCAATTGGACATAATTCCGGAAATATCCCCGAGAACTACAAACGATGGAAACGTCAAGTGGAAGTGTACTTAGCGGCCTCTGGCGCGACTGCAAAGAATAAGAAGGTACAAACAGCGATAATTCTTAACTGTGCTGGTACTCAAGTCCTTGAAGTATACGATAATCTCACTTGGAATAAAGAAGAGGATGCAGACGACCCCGATAAAGTACTAGAAGCCTTGGAAAGGTCCCTGTAACCCAAGAGATAACGAAGTAATCGAGTCCCATAGATTCTGGAATATCCCCTACCAGGAACCATTCGACAAACTCTACACAGAGCTCCAAACAAGAGCAGCCTCCTGCAACTTTAAAGAGAGAGACAGGATGATGAGAGACAAAATAGTGAACTACTTTTGAGAAAGGATGACCTAACGCTAGAGAAAGCTCTTACGACTTGTAGAGCATTTGAAGAATCCAATAAACCAGTGAAAGGGTTCAGGACAAACACGTCCACCAACTCCTCAAGCCCTTCACCACAAGTAAACAAATTAGCGAAGAGAACCACCCAACCACGTGGCAAGAAAAAATCACCGAACAAGGCAAAGGCCCTAAGCATGGTAATAACTGTTTACAGTTTGATCGTAAAACGTGTGATAACTGCAAAGGCCCCAATCATTTCAAGTCTAAATGTAAGAAAAAAGTGCATGCAGTGTCACAGTCTGACAGCTTAGATGACGACTTTGATGACAGATGGCTCAAGATTGTAGATCATGAAGGAAATGACGTTACTGCAACACTCACTGTGAATGACCTTGACGTTAAGTTCCAACTTGACAGCGCCGCAGACGTGAATACCATATGTCAAAAACATGTTAGAAAACAGCAAGTATCACCTACAAGAATACGCCTTAACATGTGGAACAAGACTGATCTGAAACCATTAGGCGAAACCCTACTTATGCATTACAAAACCCAGTGACAACACTAGACATCAAGTCAAATTTGTCGTAGTACCCAGTGGCTTCACCAACCTCCTTGGTCTAGAGACCACCCTGGAACTTGGTTTCATTACCATAAACAATGATTCATTTATCTCTAGAGTCACAACTCCTCAATTAGGTGACTTGGGAGAAGCAGCACTCAGAGTAGACAAGACCGTTCAACCGAAAGTGCTCCGTGCATAAAGATCCCTTTAGCCATTCAAGATGAGATGAAAAAAGAGCTAGACCTACTCGTGGAGAAAGGCGTGCTGGCTCAAGTAACAGAACCTACAGAATGGGTTAGCCAAATGGCTGTAGCGTAATGGCAGTTTGCGCATCTGCATTGACCCCCAACCGTTAAACGCCGCTCTGAGGCGTGAGTACTATAGACTACCCGTACTGGATGATGTACTCCCCAAACTCATAGCTGCAAAGATATTCAGCAAGCTAGACGTCACAGAAGATTATTGGCATGTTCGACTAGATGAGTCCTCCATTAAACTAACTACGATGATAACCACATTTGGACGGTACATATGGAAGAGACTCCCATTTGGTCTCAAAGTATCCAGCGAAATACTCCAGCGCAAGATCGATGAAGCACTAGATGGCTTCAAAGGCGTCTTCAACATCGTCGATGACATCATCGTGGTCGGATGTGGCCCCACCGAAGCTGAGAAACAAAAGGATAATCAGCTCAACTTGTCAGCAACTCTGAAAAGCTGCACAGATCGAAACATTGTCCTAAATGCAGACAAACAAGAGACAGGACTGAAAGAGATAATCTTTCACGGTCATAGAATTACAAGTGAAGGCGTCAAAGTTGATGAAGCAAAGGTCGAAACAGTACATGACATGCCCGCACACCCGAATATGCGGTAGGTGTTAAACGTCTTTGTGGCATGGCCCAATACATGTCAAGATTCATCCCAGATCTCGCCGGAACACTTGAACCCACAAGAGCACTGACGAGGAAAGATGTTCCCTTCGTGTGGTCTAAGGAATGCGAGGATGCCTTCAACACGTTGAAGAAGAATCTGTCAGAATCCGCATGTCTGGCATACTTTGACCCACTCAAAGAAGTCGTAATTCAAGTAGACAGTAGCCAGCATGGAATTGGCGCCGTAATACTCCAAGACGGTCGCCCCATAGAGTACGCAGCACGTGCCCTAAAGGAACTGAGCCCAAATAGAGAAGGAAGCTTTAGCTGTCCTATATGGACTTGAGCGTTTCCATCAATACACTTAAGGTCGAAAGTTAAATGTAGAAAATGATCACAAACCGCTAGCTGCAATTCTTCGCAAACCTCTGAGCATGGCTCCAAAATGTCTTCAAGACATAATAATGCGCTACAACAGGTACGATGTCAACTTCATATTTGTAAAAGGAACTGAGTTACACTTAGCAGACACACTCATCAGAGTTCATTTAGACTCCAGCAAAGGCAACCAAGATGAACGCGTCCCGAATCATGAACGTCAATATATTTGGTGATATACCTGATGCACGACTAGAAGAAATACGCCAGGCAACGACACTGGACAGTAATCTTCAGACTGTAATGAAACTAGTGCAAGAAGGCTGGCCAGAAGAAAAGATGTGCCCCCCTGCGCCTTACCTTACTTTGAAATACTGTTGAGAGGAGAAACAGTCGTAATCCCCTGCGAGCTACGAGCATCAATGAAGAAAAGGCTACACAGCTCACACCTTGGTTATGAGAGCATGCTACGTCGAGCAAGAGGTACCATATTCTGGCCCAACATGTCGAGTGACATAAGGCAATATGCTGACGCATGTGAAGCCTGCCAGCAAATGAAACCAAAGAACGCACTAGAACCTCTGAAGCAATACGCTGACGGTGAAGAGCCATGGCAAAAGATAGGACTTGATTTTTTCCAGATTGCGGATAAGCACTACCTGGTAACTATTGAATATTATTCTAAATTCATCGAACTTGATGAACTCACATCAGTGTCAAGCACACGTACAATAACCATACTCAAGCTACGGGATCCCTAGAGTGATAGTATCTGACGGTGGTCCACAATTCACCAGTCAAATTTTCGAATCATTTACTAAGAACTGGGGAATCCCTCACATAATCTTATCCTCAATGCACCAACGTGCTAACGGAAAGGCTAAATCAGGGGTAAAAGTCATGAAAAATCTCCTAATCAAGACCCACAATGAGGGCGGTGACATTTATGAAGTAATACTGGAACAACGAAACACCCCTCGCCAAGACACTGGTCGCAGTCCAGCTGAAATGATGTTCAATCGCAAAACACGCTCGTTCCTGCCTACTATGAACAGTCGACCAAAAGACCCTGTCATTAAAGCAAAACGCGAAAGTTGCAAGAAAAGTATCAAGAGAAGTTATGATCGAAAGTCAAGAACACAACACATGGAAGGAAAAGACTGGAAGTTGGGCAAAATCACTCAGATCCTAGGTCCCAACACCTACCAAGTACACGTTAGACCCACCAAAGTGCAATTTAGAGATCGTGACAAGTCTCCACTCCCTACATCTTGATAGTTGATGTTGATAGTTGATGTTGATAGTTTAGATCGTAATTTATGCTTACGTAGTTAACGCTATAGTTTTTAGCATGCATCACCCTACGATATTGCCTCGTGCTAGTAGTTTTACAAGATGGCGGAATGGCCTCTTTTAAATGCTACTAAATCTACCCAAATCAACATTGTTAATCAGAACTGAGTAGAACATTTGAGAACATTCGGTAACCTTTTACTTGAGTTATGTTAAAGAAAACGTCTAAAAGTCTGTAGAAGCTTCAATGATTGGTCATTGTGATTCAGTACATTTACAAAGAACATTCAAGAATGATGTAATAACTATATTTAGAAATATTATAATATCTATATTTAGAAATAAGTAAGGTATATAAGGAGAACAGCCAGAGCTACGAGTTTAGCATTAGTTAAGTACAAGCCTTCATTTAGTATATTGTCTACAGTCTTGGTAGCTGGTCAAGAGAGCTCTACTATAGAAGAAAAAGAAGAAGAAGAAGAGGGGAAAAAAAACAAGGGTCAAGAACTAAAATAACAATATCATCTCCAAGGTGACATTTGCCTTCGCTTGTGACGTTACCTCTTCTCCAAATATCTGTATCGCTTCCAAAGACAAAGCTTCTGACTTACACGATCAACCAGCTTTTGGACCCATTAACAATATATCCATACTTTTTGCCCTCTTGTTCCAGGTGTTTATACAAATTAAATAAAAAGACAATTCTTTCTGCTCCCGCAGAATCATCAGCTAACCACACCTGCTTTACATCAGGAATAAAAGTTCTTAAAGTTTGAATTATTATGGATGTATTTACCGAATACCATGGCATGGTTAATGAGTCGCCTTGTGTGGTGCCCTCCTGAGATAGGATCTCTCCACCACCACATATAAACAACCTGGAAGGGCTTCTGTAAGTATTAATTACGTACAAGGATATTTCTTTACCGATAATCCGGATATTATGCATGGCTACTGACCATGGCGTTACTTGCATCGATCAGTAGTACTGCATCTGTATCCTCTTCACTAAGGATCTGGCTCATTGAATGAACAGCAGCTTCGGCCCCTTCCGCTGTGTCCAGCACAAACGTGTATGGGACCTGCTGCTTTCTTAGTTCTTCTTTAAAGAATGCAGACACATGTTTTACCGATAATTCGCCGTAGAACTTCTCCTACTCCTATGGGTGGTATCCGGGATTCTTATCCAAAGGTATGAGCCTGCATGCGGTGTAGCTCTCTAGCAGGATTGGATGGTATGAAGATTTTAATAGATTTCTGGTCATAATTACTAGTTTTTTTACTAAATAGATTTTATGTTTATACATTAGGAGATATATTTTTATTATAGTATATTTTATTATAGTTTTTCTATTCTAGTATTAATTACGTTATTATAGTGTTATTATTATTATTTATTTATTATAGTGTTTTGTACTCTGTTAATGGGTTCCTTGGGTACATACACACGTGGCTATGCTAATCATATATGTGTCAATCAATGAATACATAACATCCCCTTTCTTATCGACTGAAAATAACAAGTGAAATTCAACTTATAAATATCAACGTCTGTTCATGACAAAGTTCAATGTTTGTTCACTTCACGGGAATCCGAATGGACTCATCATGGACTTATCATGGACTCTTTCGATTGAGCTGTCGCATATGCTTGACAGATGCTGCAGTTGGCTATTTTATATAGAATTTGCGCACTCATACCAGGCCAGTATATGAAGATATAGAAACATAGACAAGTTGTAGTGCTTGGGAACGAGGTTACTCCGGGCAAAAGCCCTTGGAATTAATTTCGGAAAAATTAATTTCCGACCTCTCTAGGAATCGAACCCACAACCTTCGGAATTGTACTACCGATGCTCTTACCAGCTGAGCTAGAGGTCAGACTGAGAGCAGGCCGGGGTGAAATAGATGTTAGGTCACAGTAATTATGATGCAAAGATGAGAATATGTAGACCGCGTAGCACTAATGAAATACATGAATGTATAGAAATATAGATAAGTTATAGTGCTTGGGAACGAGGTTATTCCGGGCGAAAACCCTTGGAATTAAATTCGGAAAAATTATTTTCCGACCTCGCTGCGAATCGAACCCACAGGCCTTCGCAATTGTACTACAGATGCTCTACCAGCTGAAATCTATTTCACCCCTGCCTACTCTCCGTTTAATATTTTATACTCCTTTCGCCCGGAATAACCTCGTTCCCAAGGCACTACAACTTATCTTATATGCATGTTTCTATATCTTCATGTATTTCATAAGTGCTACGCGGTCCACATATTCTCATACCAGGCCAGTATAGTGTTCCCTTGCTCTATGTTTAGATTTGACTACTTCTAGATTAGTGTCATATATAACGTCTAGCATTGATGCTCTCATTGTCTGGGGTACTACGATTCTCATATACGTTAGCCTGCAAAGCAGGCGTTCTCTGTGGGTTTGGGGAAAAACCGGGGTTTTGGGAAAACTTTGGAACGAGCGAGAATTGAAACCGAGCGAAAAAGAAGCAAAGTGGGAGGGGGCGAGAAGGGGAAGAAGGGAACGACTAGACTATTCCATAGTCTCTCGCTCATCCGTTCAACGCTTAGAGACTGTAACGGTACAATGACCGAAACGGACTTATGGGTCCCGAAACCTGGACCAAGTGCGCTTTGGAACTCCTACCCCATCCAAGACTAAGGAAGAAGGCAAAAGATTACTGGATATATAAATAAAATAAATCGCGTTCCTTGAGAAGGAGATTGATCGAAGACAACAAGGGTAACGTGTTCAAACTCTTCAAGGTATTCTTCGATACCCTGGAATGCAAGATGATTCAAACAAGATGCTCTAAGAGCGTATTCTGGGTTGCCTTGTTATGACGTCTTCCAATGTTTTGATAAGCCAAATCTCATTAAAATTAACGTCTGTAATATCCGTGCATGTATAAGTTTTCAAGTTTTCGAAAATACTTTGTAATACCTAACTTTAGAGGAAATTGAAAAAATTGACTCAGCACTTAGTGATTGTATTTCACTGAGAAAATTTTTATTTACTCACCGAAATAAGACGAGCTTTTCTACAAATTTTTGCTTATTTTATTGTGGACGTCAAAGCTCCGAGTTTAGCTTCTGGTTTGACCGATTTAATATCAATCAAGCCGTGGAACGCAAATAAAGAGCGTTGCGTTAGGCATGTCACACTACTTAATTTTGCCTAGCTTGCCACGACCGACAATTAGTCTCCCCACAGCCGCTTTAGCATGCAACGCTTTTTCACCTGAGTACCTACTCAGGGGAAAAAGCGTTGCGTGACGACACTGAAAGCGGCTGTGGGGGAGAGTACCCGACAATATGAAATTGCCCAAACTTGTTCATGGTAAATGAAGCCAATGGAAGTGAGAATTTCTCCCTTTCGACTGGAAAGGCGGAGTTCACACGTGACCTACCTTTTACCGCCAAGACTTTGGATCCTAATTTCACGCCCCCCTCCCATTGCCCTGGGGACCTCAGAGTTGGGCAGCCCCGAGTCGCCTGGACTCGGGCTTTCAGAATTTCCACCTTTCGACTGGAAAGGCGGAGTTTACAAGTGGCCTACCTTTTCCCGCCAAGACTTTGGACCCTAATTTCAGGCCCTGCAAATGCCCTGAGGACCTCGGGCTTGGGCAGCCCCTAGTCGCCTGGACTCGGGCTTTCATAAATTCCATCTTTCGACTGGAAAGACAGTTCACACGTGGCCTAGTTTTTCCCGTCAAGACTTTGGACCCTAATTTCACGCTCTGCAAATGCCCTGGGGACCTCAGAGTTGGGCAGCCCCAAGTCGCCTGGACTCGGGCTTTCAGTATTTCTACCTTTGACTAGAAAGGCGGAGTTCACACGTGGGCTAGTTTTACCCGCCAAAACTTTGGACCTTAATTTCACGCCACCCAAATGCCCTGGGGACCTCGGGGTTGGGCAGCCCCGAGTCGCCTGGACTCGGGCTTTCAGAGTTTCCACCTTTCGACTGGAAAGGCGGAGTTCGCACGTGGGCTAGCTTTTCCCGCCAAGACTTTGGATCCTAATTTCACCCCCCCCCCCCCCCAAATGCCCTGGGGGCCTAGGGGTTGAGTGCCCCATCATGTGCACACTTTGATGCTAATTTTATAATCTATTCTAAAAACATCATCCAATGATATCATTTATTTGATCGTTTGATTTTCTGCACGCGCGTAGTAGGCGCGCGCTCTACGCTGTTTGCAAACATTTTCTTGTGATTTTCTTATGTTTAAATGTTTAAATCTGCCCTCAAGATGAAGATGGAGGTCGAACGCTTTTGAAAATAATAAATGTTAAAATACTCGTATTTGCCAAGCTTTCGATGTGCACATTCACATTAAGGGCAGAGTCGAAAAACTAATGAAAAAACCCCCAAAACGTAAGCAAACAGCGTAGAGTGCGCGCAGTAAATGCACGTGCAGATCGAAAAACAAATGGTTTATCAAATAGCATCAAACTGTGCACATGATGGTTACAAGGCTATATAGGGGGGATTCCTTCTCTTAGTTCATTTTCTCTTGCTTCCTGCCAATTGACATTAGTCAGTGATTCCCACAAAGGCGGTTTAGGCGATATAAACCAATCAAAACATGAGTACAGCTTCTTATTTAAGTCTGCTAATTAAACATGTCATTCTAACAAAAGAGTTCAGCAAAGGATTTTGAATTGTGTTTTAAAACACCTTTCCCAAACCTTTCTGCGCCCCGATTTCGGTCATAACCTTTACTCGGGCGGCCGGTCAGCCTTCCCATGATAGTTGGATGTAGACCACCCCTCCCCCTAACCTGAAAATGGGTCCGGTCCCAAAAGAAAAATAGGTCCTTTGTTGGTGAACTCTTATTTCCCTACTACTGACTTTCATTCAACAATTTTATATCTTCCTACAGATAAGTTATTTAATTATTGAATAAGATAATATTTCCCCCCCAAATATGTTTATTAAGCTGTTCGAGCAAGTATGATTATAAAAATGAGCTTAAATTTGTGTTGTTGAGAGATGTTGTTATAGAAAGACCTAGACTTTCACTTTGAAAAGCCTAAAAAATATTCAAAAACATTTACAAACGCCAATTTACTGACAAAGAAATTCGTCATTTTGTATTTTGCATTGCCTTTTCCATTATTTTCTATTTTGTCTCAGTTGTTCTTATCAACAAGTTTAAATGAAAGTAAGCTTTGTTTTTGGAAAACTGTAAAAGACCTAATGACGTAAACCTAGTTTTTTGCTCACACTAAGGTGGAACCAAAATAATTCAGAGCGAAATTTTGGACAATTTTATTCTCGCTCGCTTCGCAAAACTATTGCGTCAATTTAACTGTATTCTTCATATAATGTGCTTGGATTATCCTAGATTCTAACAGTTATTTTTTAAAGATTTTTTAAATGTTTAGCCTATTACGGCCGAACGTCAAACAGTGCTATTTTTAGTTTTTGGCTTTTTTCTCCTCAACCCCAGGTACGTTTTTTCTGAAATTTTCAGAATCTTATCATCTAGTACTATGACAGCCTGTGTATAAATTTAGAAAATTCGATCCAAAATTTGAAGCATATGAAACATCGCGCTGCAGAAACATTACCATTGAATAGATTGCCTTGAAGTTTTCACATACCTATTTCCAAGTTTTGCGAATGCGCCTTACGAAAAATCAGCATCAAATCTTAAAAACTCATTGAATAAATGATTTTGTTTGAGAGAGAATACTCGCGCAAAAAAAAAAAAAAAAAAAAAAAAAACCAACAACAACAAAACGATGTAGTGCATTTCGATTTGATTTAACTGCATGGTTTTTATTATAGGAGAAATTATCTTCATCTCGAATAAAAAATAATTGAAGATTTTTTCCCCGATCTTATTTTTAACTTTCAGTTTCATTCAAATTGTTCTCCCTGTGACTTCCATATCGGGAGCTCCGCTTTTAGCCAGTGCCTAAATATATATATTAGACTCATATACGTACACATGTATGTCGTGGTACATGCGTTCAGTTTCTTGCTTGAGTAATGAGATGTTCTTTTCGGTAAGCTTATGTAACAAATATATTTATTACGTATAATACGAATAAAAGGGTAAATTTTAAACTGTGAAAAGATGAAAGAACCTGCTGACGTTTCGGACGCTAGTCGTTACTCCGATGAAAGACTAGCCTCCGAAACGTCAGTAAGTTTTTTCATCTTTTTCACGGTGTACAATTTTCATCATTACTGTTCAATTAGTTATTCAGGGTTTCCTGTGGAAGTGCTGTTTCGTACGGCCCGGGCGAGAGTGAAAGTGAGGAGTTTAGGGAGAGGAGTTGACTGTTATATAAAGAAGGAGATCGAGACTGTCCTAGAATCCCCGCGGGACAGCCATAAAATGTGTAAGTTAATCTTTTGAGTTTGTTAGAAGTTTATTGACATTTTGATGACTATAAGTTTTTGATTCTACAGCGAATCGTGTATCTTTGTGAACCTATATTCGTGTGAATCGTGTATCTTTGTGAACCCATATTCTTCGTGTGAACGTGTAAACGATTACGAAGGAAATATGTAATTGTTGGACGAACCACGTTGAATAAAACCTTTGAAATACACGCATATCGACCTACTCCCGAGGCAGAGCCCTGAAAAGGCCTACACGTATAATTTACACTTTTATCATTATTGTTTCATTACAAACACCGACGCAAGTCACACTAGTTTTTTAGATAGTTATCTTTATTTATTACGTTATGAAGGAAAATCTACAAGTTATTGACGTGCGGGGAGAGGTTAGAGTTACAATTGGGGAAAACTGGGTTAGGCTAGTCGGGAGTTAGTTTGTCCTTCAAGACAAAGCTTTATTTATTTTGATATTTCATTTTATCGATCTTGCATTACATAGTTTATTTCGTTTAACCTGGTTACCAAAGTGATGAAGATTCGATATAAGACTAACCCTTGTGTAGCTGGAATAAAAAATATATATATAAAAAAACAAGTCAAAAGTTTTTAAACTTTTAGATTTTGTTCTACTTTATATTCCTGAAGATCAGCCAAGGGTTCTAAAGCTTTGTTAATTGAATATCAAAAAGATAGATGAAACAAAAAACTTCTTGTTCGGTTCAAAATTTGTCTTTAAAATTTCCGGTATCTTAGAAACCTGGGCCAGTATTTTCTTCTAAATACTGCTGCATCCTCTTCTTCTTTTTCTTTTCCTTCTTTCTCTTTCTCTTTTTCTTCTTCTTCCTCCTTTTCTTCTTCTTCTTTCTCTTTCTCTTTCTCTTTTCTTCTCTTTCTTTTCCTTTTCTTCTTCTTCTTTTCTCTTTCTCTTCTTTTTCTTTTTCTTCTTCCTTTTCCTTGTTCTTGCTGTTGTGGGGTTTTACGGGTGCTTTTGCTTTGTCTTTAGCTTCCTTTGCTTCCTTCTCTGCTTTCTCTTTGGCTTCCTCCTCCTTTTCTTTATCTTCTTTTTCTTCTTCATGGTCCTTTTCTTTTTCCTCTTTTTCCTCTTCGTTATCTATTTCCTTCTCTTCCTTTTCTTTTTCCTTTGCATTTTCCTTTTCTACTTTTTCATTCTCCTTGTCTTTTTCCTTTTCTTCCTTTTCTTTCTCCAGGTCTTTTTGCTTCTCGATCTTTTCTTTTTCTTCGTCCACTTGTTTTTCCTCCTTTTCCTTAGCGCGGTCTTTCTCTTCTTGTTCCTTTTCTTTTTCACGATCTTTTTGTTCCTGGATCTTTTCTTTTACCTTGTCCTTTTCATTTTCTATTTTCTCTTTCTCGTGGCTTTCTTCCTTCTCTTCTTTTTCTTTTTCTTTGTCTCCTTGCTTTTCTATCTTTTCCTTTTCTTTCTCTTCCTGCTTCTCCACTTTTTCATGTTCCTCTTCCTTCTGGTTTTCTATTTTCTCTTTTACTTCCTCCTTCTGTTCCTCTACTTTTTCTTTACTTCAGCTTCATCTCTGGCTGGATTTGCCTTCTGCTCCTCTTCCTCCTCTTTTTCATTTTCGTTCTCTTCCTCTTCTTTATCTTTGTCAACCTTTTCCTCTTCTTTTTCTTCGTTTTCTTTGTCTTTGTCTTCTTTTTCCTCTTCTTCCTCTTCTTCTTCTTTATCTTTGTCAACCTTTTCTTTATCTTTTTCGACTTCTTTCTCTTCTTTCTCTACTTCAGCTTTGGCTTTCTCTACTTTTTCTTTCGCCTTTTCTTCTTTCTCTTCCTCTTTGGCGTTGTGCTCTCCCTTTTCCTTCTCTTCTTCAACTTTCTCCTCTTCTTTTTCTTCTTTCTCTTCAGCCTTCTCCTCCTCTTCTTATCTTTGTCTTCTTTTTCTTCTGCTTTCTCTTCTTTCTCTTTCTCTTTGTCTTCCTTCTCCTTTTCTTCTGCCACCTTTTCTTCGACTTTGTCAACCTTTTCTTTCTCTTCCTCCAACTTCTCTTCAGCCTTCTCTTCTTTGACTTCGTCCTTATCTTCTTTTTCTTTTTCCTTGTCCTCCTTCTCTTTCTCTTTGTCTTGCTTCACCTCTTCCTTTTCCTCAGCTTTTTCCTGTGCTTTGGGTTCATCTTGTCTCAGTAAGTCTTCCTGATCATCTCCCCACAAGTCATCAATGGTGTCGAAGAGATCTGTCAAGAAAAGTATAAGATATTGTTCATGTATGGATTTGCCTACATCCGATTAAAAGAGGTACAAGTAAAATAATATACGACATTAGGAAAATCATAAACTAGTGACAACAAAACAAAAGAGGAACTAAAAAAAAGCTTTTATAAATTAACAAGAAAAAATCCGTGGAAAATTACTTTTAGTAATAAAAATAATAAATAATTGGGCTCATACAAATCTAAATTTCAGTAAGAAGTAGTCGGCCTCATGGTCTATTGCCTCGTAGACCACGAGAGGTCAAGTCACTCCCCCGCTATTTGTGTCGTCTCACAGCTCACTACCCTATATATCTCGTCAAAATATCAGTTTTCAACCCTCTACTATTTTATATCTGAGTTAACTGACTGTCGATTTGATTTTATAAAATGACTTTATATGTCTCATAATAAGTTTATTTTGTTATAGTCATTTTAACAGGAGAGATTTTCATGCTCCAAAACTTCTGAAGAACTAAAGTTTGTTATTCCATCACATTAATTTTAATCACTTTAATAGTCAGACTTAGATACTCTTTCATTCTTATAGAAAACATTGCAAAAGTTTGCTTTAGGGTAAAGACTTTAAATAAAAATCAACAAGACACTCAACATGTACCTTTTAGCGCGCTAAGATTAAATTTCATTTTAAATGGAGTTCCTCTGTTCAAAATACAATCTACTTTACGGGAATCAAAATAAACTAATTCCTTATTATAGAATAGCCTTTCTCGAAACAAAACTTGGACTTTTTGTTTTGTTCTAGAAAAATTCTGTGTAAACAATGATCGTCGTCATCTCTGAAACATTTTACGCTTCTTTCTTTCCTTAGCGTTGTTTTCTCCGCCTCAGCAATTCTTAAATTAGTCATGCGACTCGCTGACTTACAAACACAAAGAACGCTTATTTAATAAAGCACAAAAAACCTCTAGAATTTAAAAAAAAGGTTTGTAAACCATTTCATATTTCAATTTGAAATAAGAAAAACTCAAAAAAGCAAAATTAAAAAAAGATCAAAACGCAACACGTGGCTACACAATCTAAAATATTACATTTTTCTGCTTCAATAAAGCCATACGCACTAATATGTCATTTATCATATAAATATCGATGAAATACCAGGTTTTCTCTAGTGTCGAAAACGTCGCTGCGCTCACTCGTGAGATATCAATTTAACACTCGAAGATAAAATTCGAATCTCCGCGCGCCCATGTAATATCCTCTATATATTGCACCATTTGACTGCATTCTCGACTTTCGCATCCCCATAATGCCTTGCGTTTTGGGGGGAAACCAATCAAAAAACTGTCCCAAATTGAAAGGTTTCTTTAATTGAAATTATACTATACCTGCTTTTATCTGTACAACGCTGATTATCAGTTTATTTCAAGTTATTTTTGCGTGTACAGATCACCATCAAGAGTTTTGGTCTTACAGAAAATGTATTGACTTAAAAAAAATTTAAAATTTACCTTAAACATCTTCAAGCTTCTATCTTTTTCTGTTTTTTACTTCTTCATTATTTTTTGGATACCAAACAAGGTATTGTCAACATTGTCTGATCAGCCTTCAGCAAAATAAGTAGGTTTTTCCCCTCTGGTTACCCCCCAAAGACGCAGAGGATTATGGGGTGTGAAAGTCGAGAATAAAGTTTTAAGCATTTGTGCGAAATGGCCATCTCCTTCACTTTACATTAATTTTTTTTTTACATAGCGTAACATATAAATATTTTCGAGAAAAATTTATGAGTACATACAAAAGAATCAGTTTTGAAAAGTATATAATTCAACCTTCTTTTCTACCAAATTCAAATGTTTTATTTGAATAATTTTTCTTTTTTTTTTCTTTTTTCTTTTTATTTTAAGCAGTATTCTTATATCAATCAGATTGTTTTCCTCCTTTCCAAATATATATTCTTTAATTATTATTGCTACAAATTGATTGTAGTTTCCCATTTTCGCACGATTGTTTCCTTCTTTTTTCACACTTGTGTTAATCGTTAACAGAGTTTTCCCTATACTTCTTAAATCAGAAATGACATTTTAGTTTGAGCAGACTATTTAACGCAATTTATCATTACTTTCATCTAGGAAAAATTTAAATTTTGTTGATAAAATCACAAAATTGCAAAATACACGCCACGCATGGTGAAATTATCGAGTTCTGCTCAAGGACTTAATAAGATCCACGAGGTAAGTACCAGGAACTAATACCGACAATAAAAAAGAAGGACTGAACTTTTCTATCATTTTTCGAAATTTGAAAAGCTCGTAGCGATTTTGTCTTAATTCGCGCACGACTCAGCTTACTGACAAACGCCCCGAAACAAAATAAACTTAATAAATAAAGAATTCCAAAATCTTGAAATATTAGATATAACTAACAAAGAGCTACCAAGAAAAAATTATCTTACCTTTATTTTGCCTTGAAAAAATAGAAGGTCTTGCTGCCACGTAGGCAACTAAAACGATGAGAAAAATGAGCGTCTTCATCTTGCACAAAGTTTTGAGGAGCTGTGTTCACCTTGAGCTGCAGAAGGCGTCTTGCTTTTCCTAGCTATGCAAGAGCCATTATAAGTAAATAAATTATTCCAAACTCTTACGAATTGTTTTGTTTGTGAAAATTTCTGAGGCGTAAATTTTTTTTGTAGAATAATAATTTGTTCAAATCAAACTCTTGGAAATTTCGATTTACGAATTACTTTTAGATTTGAATTTCATACTATAAAACAATGCTATGTTTTAGTATACTTGCATTTTGGATCGAGAAAAAAAAATTTTTTTTAGGTTATTTTTTATTGATTGTTCAGGATTTATCCATCCATTTAGAATATTGGAATCTAAGATCTCACAGCGTCTTTGGTTCAGCGTCGCTTGAATCTAAAGAAATCCGACTTTGCTTTGAAAAGATGCTTAAGATATTTCGACTCAGATCAATGATCTTGGTGGCTTTTCCACAATATTTACAATTTATCAGGCGAAAAATTTCTAATTTCCAAAACCCCATTGCTTAGAAAATCAGAACTCTAACTTTTTCCCTCACTGAAATGGATAAAGTTGTTGGTTGAATTTTAGTTTTTCTCCCTAATTAAATTATAGAACAGATTTAGGGTCAAAAAGGATTATTTTGCTGAACACAAATGAGTGCGGTTTTCCATAATCATTAAAGCGTTGAAACCACAAACAAACTCTGAAAACTAGACTCAGAATGCACAATACGAGCTGATTCTCCACCTAGCTGAAATAAAGCCATATACATGCTTAAAAATCACTAGAAATGATTTGATAACAAATCAAGTAAAGAAATGGCTAAAAGATATCCCTAGGATCTGTGAGGTTTCACTGTTAACCACACCTGTTGATACTTCTAGATGTAAGACAAGCACATTGGCACTCGCCCAGGCATAGCCTTACGTGATATATTCAAGGCTTCCATTTCTTTGAATGCTTCATTGGTTTAAGACATTATATTACGAAGGACGCTTTCCTTTACCTTGTCTAATTATGGTATTTTGAATGATTCTTGGTAAAAGTCGTGACTAATCTTAAATGACAGAATGAAACAGTACGAATCTTTTATAAGAAGAAACATAAAAAAACGAAAGAGAAGAGTACTTTAGGTAAAACAGTACTATTAAAAAAGCGACAAACACAATCATTTGGCTTCCGATACGAAAGTCCACGCACGACAGTGACACCCGATCGTATTTAATAACAGACAAGTTGAGTTTAAAAAGAGGTGATTCTGGTCTTTGGCAGTCATCTTGTATGCTGGATTGAGTTTACTAGTTTCCTTTTGAAGAGGTTGTATAACCATACCCTCGCTCCCCCCCCCCCCCCCCCCCCCCCAGCTGAAATTTTTTGATTTTTGATTTATTTTTTTATTCGTATGTATTAAACCAGCTCCTCCAATGCATTTTGTAAGAGTAAAACTGATATCGAAGAGGGAGTATTTAATGAGTAAAGATTCCTACTCAATCTGGTGGTAGATTCGCACCCCTCTCTCTAAAATTCCTGGGTGCGCGACAAGCCCTGCATGATATTGAGTCAGCGCGTCCCTGTGAAATCCCCGTTGTCTTTGTTCAATCTCTGAAACCAAGAACTATCAATAATCTAGTCTGTAGGCTTAGTCGTAATATAGCCATATATGACTATAATTGATTGTATGAAGATAATGATATACAATAAACTGTTTTCAGCTTTAAGGTGGATCCAAACTAACCCAGGGCGAATTTTGGACAATTTTCTTTTCGCTCACTTTGCAAAACTAGTGCGTCAATTTAACTTGATTTTTCATATAATGAGCTTTGTTTATCGTAGTTTCTAACAGTGTATTTTATTTTAAGATTTTCTTAGTGTTTAGCCTATTGTACGGCCGAAAATCAAATAGTGCTATGTTTAAAGGATTTAATTCCAAGGGCTTACGCCCGGAATAACCTCGTTCCCAAGCACTACAACTTACCTATATTTCTACATCTTCAACTATTTAATTAGTGCCACGCGGTCCACATACTCTCATCAGTGCTATATTTAGTATTTTTAAGGTTTTCGCGTTCAGGCATGATAAATGAAATGTAAGATTACGAGCATCCCTACTTTTTCTGAACTTTATTTATTTTGAACACACAGTTGCTTTTTCTTATATTTTTTATATAAACCGATTGTCAGGGAAATTTGTTCGTAGATGGAAACCTCTATTGAACACTATATAACTTTTTTGATAAGATTTAAATCTGTAATTTGTAAATCAATCCCCCTAAATTTGTAAATTGCACTGTTAAATGTATTGTTTTTCTTCTTCTTGAATGTGAAAAAAAAGTTTAAAAAAAAAAGTAATATTACGGGTTAAACGCGTAGTATAACTAGTGATAGCCTTAATCAGATGATGATGAAAATGTGTAAAGCGCGTACATGCAAACAAAGCGTGGGAAGAGGCAATGAGGTGAAGTGAATAATGAGTGACATGTCTATTGTTGTCTGGTTGGGTTGTCATGGCAAAGGCAGTCAGAGTCACTAGTGTTCTTGATATTGAAGGGGAAATAGCACATAAATCTTTCGACACTTAATCACACTGGTTAAAGTTTTTTCGTTATATTTCAATGCGCAGCCCGTAAAGTCCTCCACTGGTTATAAATGTAAAGCGCATTGAGATATTTGAAATTATTATCATTATTATATCATTATCATCATTATTATTATTATCATCATCATTATTATTATGGTTATTATTATTATCAACATTATTTACGATGAAACACTCATACTTCTCTCCCTAGCCAAAGCACTCCAGTCTGTTGTTGATGCTTCCTTATATGTTGACCTCTCAAGTTTCAAAAACCCCTCATCTATAACTGGCGATGATTACCTTCCTGTCTCTACGTTCTTCAGCTAACAGTGGGTTATGAATGATGCTTCCTTATATGTTGACCTCTCTAGTTTCAAAAACCCCTCATCTATAACTGGCGATGATTACCTTCCTGTCTCTACGTTCTTCAGCTAACAGTGGGTTATGAATCAAATTTACAAAATAACATAACTCGTAAAAACACGAAATATAAGAAGTTTGTTCAAAGTTTGAAAAATCAGTATAAAAGTGTAATCTTCATTAACCTATATCCATCAGTGCACTTGGTGTATTCGCCAATGATTCTGATAATTTTATCAACATGTTAGAAGACCTTGATTTCAATAACAGTGATCGCCTTCACATCATGAGAACGTTAAAAATATTGCAATTAGATCATCATATTATATTTTCTGCTGCAGGAACAAAGAATGAAAGAGTCCTGAGATGATCTTCATTTATTATTCAGTATTAATAGTCTCCGTTTTTTTTTTGTTTTGTTTTGTTTTTGTTTTTGTCATTTGTCACATTTTGTATTCGATTCAAGTAGCCAATTGTAAATTACCTCTAAGTAGCGAGATTTACGATTGTATTCGGGAAAAACTCAATAAAGTTTTCATCATTATTATCATTATTATTATTAATTCTCTCAATAATAATAATGTGTAATAATAATAATTCATAATCTCAATAATAATAATCTCAATAATAATGATCTGTAATAATAATAATTCATAATCTGGTGTCAATGGTCTGACATGATAATTAGAGTTGACAAATGCATTACTTTTGGTATAAAAAAACTGTCTACTGAATCCAACCAATATTTACCTAAGCTGTTGATTAACGCAATAAATTTGGTCTCGATATTTGTCCTCCATCAATTAAATTCATTCAGTGCCAAACTGTTCTCCGTAATTCCTTAAAAAAGTCATGAAAAAGTCAAGAAATGTTTCCATAAGAGATTTCTGGAAGTCATCAAGTAGTCACACTAACATTCAATACGATATGTATAATTCCACCAACTGAAGGACTTCCTTAAAGATTTTCGTTCTAATCAAGAAAATAAACTGATACGCAACCTAACATCCCAAGGTTTCTTTTTCTCAAATGTCATAAAGTTCTCATTGTCATCTGTTAATTCTATTTGGTCTTCTGTTCAGTCTAACCTACCCAAGAACATTTTCAATTTTACCATTCGCTACATAAATAACTCCCTTGCCACACGTAAGAATCTGGCAAGATGGGGATTATCACAAAGTCCTGATTGCTCCTTTTGCCTTAATCCTAAGACACTCCTCCACGTTGTTGCTGGTTGTCACCAATACCTCGAACGTTTTACCTGGAGACATGACTCAATTCTTAACTTCATTGCCAACTCGCTGAAACCTGTAATTAATCATCGTTCTTCACTCTATGCTGATGTAAATGGTTTTCTGAGTCCTTCAATCATAACTGGTGACACCTTTCGTCCAGATCTACTTCTCCTAATACAGTCCAAGTGCCTTTATATTCTGGAATTAACAGTTGGGTTCGAGTCTAACCTTAATAACAATGCAGTCCGTAAAAGAGAAAAATACAAAAATTTGATTAAAGATTTGAGCAGTAAATTTAATTGCGTTAAATTTGTAAACCTCTCGATGAGCTCTCTTGGCGTCCTGTCTGACGAATGTTCTACTTTTTTAGACATGATGAGTGACATTGGAGTTGACAAAAAAACAACAGCACTATATAATCAAAAAAATAATGAATCTTGCCATTAGAGCCACGTATTATATATTTTGTTGTAAAAATAAGATTTGGGAAAGCCCAGTCTTAATGAAATTTTAATTTTAATATATCTATCTATCTATCTATCTATCTATATCATTTATATATCAATCAATTTCAAGCAGCCAGTCGTTAATTGCCTATACGTAGAGAGATTTACAACTGTATTCATGAAAAATACTAAAGTTTCCATTAATTCTCTCTTTTGCAAACCAATCCGAGTCGAAGACACTGTCAGGTTGTGAGTTTGGCAGGGGCGTGAGATCTGTCGGGAGTCTTTAGCAGTTTTAAGTTAGAGGTGTTAGAAAAGTTGGCACAGAGATAACTGGCTTGTGGCAGCGAAAAGTGGTGGATTGTTCACCCAGTAATAGGAAACGTGAGCTGAGTTTAGACCGTCGTGAGGCAGGTTAGTTTTACCCTACTGATGAAGTGTTGTTGCAATAGTAATTCTGCTCAGAACGGGTGGAACCGCAGATCATCTGAGATGCAGACAATTGGCATTTGCACTTGGCTGAAAAACCACCATCTGTTGGATTACGACTGAACGCCTCTACGAGTCAAAATGCGTGCTAGAAAGCGACGATAATTAACTGCAGACGATAGGGGCCACGCTTGTCGTTACGAACGTCTGAGGTTAAGATTTGTTTTTTCATCCAACTCAACATACTCCTCCTTGAGAACACTCGGCATTTTTGGGCCTACCTTCGTCCTCTGGGGCGTCGTGAACCAGGCCAGGATCTCTTGTTCTCTTGGACTAACTTCTTTACCTTTTTCTCACCACGTCAATTGCCAACATACACTCATGTCATTCAGGGTTAGGGTTAAAAAGGGGTAATACTATAACCGTGCTGAAAATAAAAGCAAGTGATCGGAATTGGGATGTTGGACACCTATAGCACTAGTTTTCGTAAAACACTGGAGTCATTGAGCATGTTTTACAATGTTTTACTATGTTTTACTCAATGTTTTACTCGGCCTATGGTCTCATCCAATTTTGTCAGTCGCCGGAATTTTTCTCGTCCAATTAATTCTTAATTCGACAAAATGGAACCCTATTACATATACTAATAATAATAATATTTCTAAAAATGTAGGGATAAGAGCTAATAAGCATAAGAAAAAAATTATCATTATCGTCATCACTACAGTTATCATTGTAAAAAAGACGTCATCGCTTATCACCACCGCAAGTACAGCAGTGGCGCAACTCAACGGCTTCCAGCTGAAAGCATGTAAAGACGCCTTTGACAGCCGTTTTCATCATCGTCATGTAACATTTGTTGTCACCGTTATCGCCATCTCCACAAGAGATCATGCCGACCATATCATCACCTTCACCACCACCATCATCATCATCATCATCACCATCATCATCATCATCACCACCATCATCATCATCATCATCATCACCACCATCATCATCATCATCACCATCATCATCATCATCATCATCATCACCATCATCATCATCATCACCACCATCATCATCATCATCACCATCATCATCATCATCATCACCACCATCATCATCATCACCATCATCATCATCATCACCACCATCATCATCATTATCACCACCATCATCATCACCACCATCATCATCATCATCACCATCACCATCATCATCACCACCATCATCATCATCACCATCATCATCATCATCACCATCATCATCATCATCATCATCATCATCATCATTACCACCATCATCATCATCATCACCATCATCATCATCATCATCATCACCACCATCATCATCATCATCACCATCATCATCATCATCACCACCATCATCATCATCACCATCATCATCATCATCACCATCATCATCATCATCATCATCATCATCATCATCATTACCACCATCATCATCATCATCACCATCATCATCATCATCATCATCACCACCATCATCATCATCATCACCATCATCATCATCACCACCATCATCATCATCATCACCACCATCATCATCATCATCACCACCATCATCATACGGATGTACATAATATTTTCTCACAAATCCCACGGTCAAGTGAATACCTGCGTCAACAGGAGCAAAAGTTTCGCAAAATTTCGATAATAGTTTAAAAAATTAACTTATTTATTTATTTTAGGACTATTACATCATGTTTTCTCTTTGTCACAAAACAAGTCTAGTGCAGTCTAGTGTCGCGCAGTGCAGTGTAGTGCAGTCTAATGAAGTGTAGTGCAGTGTAGTGTAGTGCAGAGCAATGCAGTGTGGTGTAGTGCAGCGTATTATATTATATTATATAAACCATACAAACTCTCTAAATCATAAAACCAAAGCAGGTGCAATACAGCCATATCGTTTTCGTTATATTTCCGGGCGGTGCACTGGTAACGAGTCTAGTCCTCAAGCTAAAAAAAAGTCGACAATCTAAAAAGCGTCGACCAAAAAAGTTCACCACTAAAAAGAAAGTCGACCAAGTTGTAAAAAAAGTGGGCCAAGTTTTAAAAAAGTCGCCAACGTAAAAGAAATTCGCCCAGCTAAAGAAAAGACGATGGCCCTAAAGGAGCTCCGTAGAATTGCCTTCGGCATCGGCAAATAATTGCTTGCTCGCCATTAACAAATCACGAAATTTTACTTAATCACGTCCAATAATCATTGATTATTATTTAGACACCAAAATATATTTATAAATAGGAATAATAATTGGAGCAAAAAGAGACGGAGAACCAAAGCAATCGCGATCGTTAGACCTTTACCGATACAGCGGCCATCTTTAGTACTATTATGAGATGCTGAGGTGGCAATTTTTGACTGCACAGCTATCAGATAGCTCATCAGCTTTCTTCTTACATATTTTAACGTTTTTCAGTGAGAAGTAAATATAAAAAGCAATTGAATTTGCTTGTAGTTGGTACAATATGCAAAACAAAACAAATTATTACTTTAATTTATTTGAAAACTCAACCCCGCTACTAATTTCTCTGTGCTTGCCCCCTCGTCTCACCATAATTCAAGATGGCTGCTGTATTCATTATTCAGTATATTTGAATAATCTGGAGAGATTTTGAGCACAACCATTAATATCACATATTTTAATGCCTGTGTTAATTATCGTTTCTTTCCCCGCTACAAACTCGGGATATTGTATTTGAATCTGATGCTTTCCCCTCGAAAGTACAGAGCCAATACCAAAAGGAGAAGAGCCGAGCTTATTAAATTGTTCTTTCTTTAATTTAATGCAGGCTTGAAGAGCATGAGGCTGCACAAGGATCATTGACAGTGGCGGATCCAGGATTTTTCAAAACGGGGTCCAGACCTATAACTGCGCATAAGTGCATCATGCAGTTTGTCCGGGAATGGCGATGGCCCGATCTTTTTGAAATACTTACTTGAGCTTTGCAAATTACCAGTACGACGCCAAAAACAAGCTTAACAACAGGACACAACCCAAATTTTCTGTAATCTTTTTTTAAAATTAATATCTACAGAAGATATTTTTCTTCATATCAAAAAATTCAAAAACAAAACAAAACAAAAACAACGGTGGGGTGGAAAAAACGGGTGCAGCGGACCCCTTCGCACTACCCTAGATCCGCCACTGATTGGTCTCCTTTTGCAGCCGTCATTACTGTTCGTAGTAATCCTAGTCCTGCCGACTAAACAAGACCACGGGCAGCCCAAGTAATGTTCTTGTGTACTATACTCAGCGGTCTTCCGCCTCACGAGTATATAAACAGTGAGAAACCACGTTATGTATCCAGTTTCTACGTATATTCCTCTTCGGTTAACACATCGGACTAGAATACCGAAGACGTGGGTTCAAATCCTGCCAAGGGCATATGATATTTTTCTCTTATTTCTCTTCCTCTTCGGTAGCTTGATTTTAACCTTGGCTAAGCACAATCTAGAAGGACAAGTTCCCGTACTCCCAGTAAATCCAATAGTTGCCCAGCTAAAACCAGGAAAACGCAGACCAAGACCCCCATCACCAGTACAAGGAGAACTTTTTGTGGTAATATTTATATCTGTTTTAATTAATTTGTCGGGTTTTTTTAGATACTTGCCAAGTTTCGCTAATGTTCTCTTGGTTCGTATATGCGCACGGAAACGCGCTCTCAATACACTAGTCAATTGAAACCCCCACCCCCGACCCCCGCGAAATACCGAGGAATTTAACATTTGAGTGGTGTTAAAATCAGACATTTTCCCCTGTAGTCGGGGACACATTCACTGTTAAAACCCCCGCTATTGTGGCTCCGTTATTTTGGTTTAGTAGTCAACAACAGGGCGCTAATAAGCCTGAAGCGAGATGACGTTTTACCCCCGTCTCTAGACCATAATCCTTTTCACATTGCTTTTGTTCTTTAATTATGACTATTGTTCCTGTATCCTCTAAGGAATCAAAAATCTTAATATGAAAGAATTTAAAATAATTATTATGGTATAGAGTCGGGATAAAACGTCATCTCGCTTCAGGTTTATTAGGTGGGGCGGCGAAACCATTGGTCATTGTCTTGTTCGAAGTGTGATGAGGAGGGGAACTGGGAACTAATCACGTTTTCACGCTCCGCGCCGCTACTCTTGTTCCGCTCGTCTGCTATCATCGGAAGCAAATTTTTAAAAATTGCGACATTAAGGTTTAATGTTCAAATCTTTCTAGCAAATCACTTTTAGTGTTCTCATGTGAATAAAAGCTGTTTTCGTAAACTGCTGAGGTAACGATTAAATAGAGTAGAAATAAGACGTAAGAAAGATATTTCAGTGAGAGGTTCTTAATGTATTCAAGATTATTTCAGCAAAGTTCCAGCTCGAATGAAAGAGTTTTAATTTTGGAGCGATTTTCGTCCAAGCGGCCCTTTAAAGCACCTCTCCAAGATTCATATATGCTATATTATGATGAATCATCTTTCACATGGTAGATTTTTGAATTGATATATTATGTTAAAGCCGTTACGATTTTTTCAATTTGCTGTGTAGTTTTTGTGTACGTCTATGTTAAATATACAACACTATCTTAGTACAGTGGGCAAATATGACTGATAACAATCAATTTTCAGATCGTGCAAACAGAATTAAAGCGAGAAAGAAAATGAGCGATTCCTTGAACGCATTGTTAGTCACTGTTTCAGCAATTGATTTTTCATGTTCAATGATTTGCTACTCTTGATGACTTAATACCTCCAAAAGAAAGAAAGGGAATGCTTTGTAAGCTTTCTTATCCATGTCCTTTCCTTGAATTATTTAATCGTCCTGTTCAGGTTAATGGTTATCATCATCGGTATCGTATTTCCAGAAACTTTTGGTCAAATTCGCACAAAATAGGCTCCAAACTATTGCCCGCCATCATAGTTTAACCGATTTGGCCGAAAACAAAAGGAAACTCGTTCCCAGTCCCCCGCATCACACATTTTTTTACTCGGTCAGCCCGTTTCGCCGCCCTACCTAATAAGTCAACAAGAAACACATTTAACGCCAACTTCAAATTCTTGTGCTACACAGAGCCAATTGTTGTGTGTTCCATGCCCTAAAGATTCAATGCTCAATATTTCCATGGGCTCTGAACCTCAAATCGTGCGAAAACGTTTAGGTTCACGTCTAGTCAGCTGAGAATTTAATGGTATTAAATTGAATATTAACAATGCTTGTAAATATTACGAAGCAGTAGTTTTATAGATTAATCATGATCTGATTCTACATTCGAACTGACCGAAACGCCTGAATAAAAACCGCGTATAAAAACCGGGTTTTTAAGAACCTGTTAGGCTAAGATTCTCAGTTTAAGACCCCTCCACATCGTTCTTCTCTAGTGTCCTTTGCGATTACTTTTGTCTGCAAATGCCATATCACAATACGAACATTCCTATGGCTTTTCGTCGGTATGCGTTCGTAGATGGGCACGGAAACTCGCTCTTGCAGCAAATGCCTTGTCACAGTACAAACATTCAAATGGCTTTTCACCGGTATGTACTCGAAGGTGTACTTTGAGATTACTTTTGTCTGCAAATGCCTTGTCACAGTACGAACATCCATATGGCTTTTCACCAGTATGCGTTCGTAGATGGGTATCCAGTTTCGTTTTTATAGTAAATGCTTTATTGCAATACCAACATATATATGGCTTGACACCGGTATTTAATCGTAGATGACCATCAAAAGTACCTTTCTGTGCAAATGTCATATCACAATACGAACATTTACATGGCTCTTCAACGGTATGTGTTCTTATATGTGCACGAAAACTCGCTCTTGCAGCAAATGCCATATCGCAATGCGAACATTTAAATGGCTTTTCACCGGTATGTATTCGAAGGTGTACTCTGAGATTACTTTTATCTGCAAATGCCTTGTCACAGTACGAACATCCATATGGCTTTTCACCGGTATGGGTTCGTAGATGGATGTTCAGGTTGGCCTTCATAGTAAATGCTTTATTACAAAACCAACATTTATATGGCTCATTGCCGGTATGAATTCGTAGATGACCGTTGAAAGCGACTTTCTGTGCAAATGCCATATCACAATACGAACATTCATACGGCTTTTCAACGTTATGCGTTTTTAGATGGGTACGCCAACTCGCTCTTGCAGCAAATGCCTTATCACAATACGAACATTCATATGGCTTTTCACCGGTATGTACTCGAAAGTGTACTTTGAGATTACTTTTGTTTGTAAAAGTCTTGTTACAGTACGAACATCCATATGGCCTTTCGCCGGTATGTGTTCGTTTATGAAGATCAAGACAGACTTTACTTTTAAACGTTCTACTACAGTAAGAGCAGTCATAAGTTTTGGTATTACTCTTGTGCTGGGGTTGTACATTTTGCACAATCTCCTTTTCTTTCATCTTTGTAATTATTGCACTCAATGACTCGTCCATCTCATAATCTTCACTAACTTCATCAAGGTTCTCGTTAACATCAGTGTTATTGAACGTGTTCTGCTCATTGACATCAATCGTATCATCATCGCTTACTTCCTCTTTTATTTTAAGACTTTCGCTCTCTCTATTTTCCATTTGTCGTTCATTGTCCACATACATTGAAGTACATTGATTGACACAGCCGTAGTCTTCAGTCTGTGTAGCCACACTGCACAGTTCATTTCGTACTTGTGGTAAATCACTGGTCTGTACTCTAAGGATGATGTTCTAGATTAACAAGTAAAATAATTATAGACATGTTTGCATGATGGCGTCATTTTTTTACATTACCAATGGTGCTTCCCGAATTTTCTTCCTTATTCACTGAATTTGTATTTTCTCATGAAAATAGGTTTGACAATTGTCGGTAGTTAATTGAACAAAATAAAGTTTTCTAGGGAGTCAGGTAATGGTGGTAAATGATCCTAAAATGCAAGTGACCTATAGTCTTTGCTCTTCTGTTCGAAGTTTCTAGCCAATATTCAATACTCATGGCTGTGGCAATGCAACTGCATGATGTGGGTTCATTATATAGAAGTATTATTGTACATAACATGGCACACAGCAAGAAAAGAGTGCAGCACAGAAGAGCACACCAAATGAAAGGAGGTCAGAACATGAAATGCAGAATAGACTTACCTTAGAGTGTGGAGAATTTGTGGGCCATCTGAGTTCTCCAGTCTTAATGCTGTAATAAAACAAAATCTCTCCAGAATCACATGCATACCCAAACCAATCTGACTCTGTTTCATTCAAGTTCATTTCTTCTCTCTTTATATGGTCACCTGAAGCCATGGATATTCTAAAATGAATATAAAATCATTTCTTTAGCACCAGTGAAGCGATTTGAAGACAAATCATCGTCTCGATATTGTCTCTATTTTCTACCTTGTGTCAAATAAGTAGAGGGTGGCACCTTTTCTTATTAGTGAGTTTGATCATACTTCACCTATTATACAGGAACTTGGGTGGCTTTCAGTTTAAGACAAACTACGATTACATGATGTTACTATGGTACACAAATGCCTGAATGGATTAACACCCAACTACATTAAAAGTATCTCTAAACTTGTAAAAAATTCAGAGAGACACTCATAACACTCGACAAAAAATTTTTTTTAACTGGTTGGCTTAGTTGGTTGAGCATCAACCTTTCATTTGCCAGACCAGCACTCAGGGTCTTCAAACAGCTGAGGACAAAGTGGTTAGACTTTCAAGTGGCTCGGATGATCACTTTGAAAGGCGGTCCCATTTCTCCACACTTCCTCATCTCATTACTAACTAATATCAGAAGGTTGTATAAGAGACCAATTGAGGATGCAAAGAAACCCTGGCAGTGATCAAGCTCAGTGTATACAAATCGCATGTCAATTGCATAAAAAGATTCAAAATGTAATGTAAAGCGCCTTTGATTATATCCATATAGAAAGGGCACTACATGAATCATATGTGTGTTATGAGAATATATATGAAATATACAGTCCTTTGACTAAACGTTGTCGTTGATCGGATCATCCCTACGCGCCTAGACCGAAAAGGATAACGGGTAAATTAACATTAATAATTATTTGTTCTCTATCAGTCGGTAACAGTCGCAGGATGGAGAGCAAAATGCACATTGGACTTTGCCTTTTCTGCAAGGAAAACAAGAGCTGTTTCACACCATATTCCATCAAGGATGTCCCAAATATTGACCACGTCCAGGCGCTAAAAGACTATCTGCTTGAGCGCTGTTCAGACAACAAGTTATCCGGCTACAGATAGTAGCTTAGAAATAGGTTACTTTGGGGATAAGAGCCAAACATTTGGTATTTCCAGTCCAGTACAACTTGTTCAAGACGTGTTAGATAACATATGCTACAGCTAGTAACTGTGAATTAATTATCCCCATGATCCTTTTTGGTCTATGGTGCCTAGAGATGAAGCCGATGAAAGATGATTAATCAAAGGACTGTATATTTGAACTGCAGTTGTAATGTACTGTATCAAATTGGGCTGATCCTCACAGTATATGAAGCAAATTATGCAGCTGCAAATTGAAAGATTAATAAAAATATAGAAATATAGCTCACTCTAATCACAGGCAACTAAAATTATAAGAGAATGTATGGGATTTAGGATATGCCATGTCTTATTACGTCTTTCTTTTATTTTGAACTCCTGTATGCAGTTTCAGTGAGTTTTTAAAGGGTATTTAAGAAAAAACATTCCAACATTAAAGAAATAATGACAAGGTAGGAAGCTGCCGAATCGAATTTGCTGTTGCTGGTGTCCATTGTGAACGTTTTTTTCTCAGTAAATACGAATCTGATGAGGAATTGGCTTTACATGAGCACGAAGGAATAGTTTATCAATAAATCTGTGTGATTCAATTGGATCTAGCTGTAGCTATGAACTAGCATTCCCCAACTTAAACTTTAAAAAGTTACTCCAACAAATGCCAGGAAATCCGTGATCATGGCTGCCCGCCCAAATTTCATGGCCAAGGACTGGAAACCAGTTACTGGCTTAGCAAAAGACAACAACTAAAAGATTTTGCCTTAGTAGGATAAAGCCAAGAGAATCTACCTCTAATCTTTGAGAGCAATAAAGGAAATTATAATGAAAGAACTGGCGAAAGATAGAACAAACTGGAACAAAACCTTAACCTTGCAATTATTACTTAATGTCGCTTTTCTTTAATACCCTTCAAAACTCACTTAAACTGCTTACAAAAGTTCAACAAAAAAAATGACACAACAGGTAAGTCGACAAACTGTTATTCACGTTTTCCAAATAAAATATGGCATATTCTAAATCCCCATTACACTGTACATTCTCTTATAAATGTAGTGAGTTTGGGCAGCCTGTGCTCTTAATGGTTTCTTTTCACACTGCCCCAAAATGCCTCATTTTCATGTCTGCGCAAGCGATATTCCTGCGCATCTCGAAAATCATTTGGCTGGCAAAACCGCATTTTTTAGCTTTTTGAAATGAACTTCCTAAAGTTTAGTACAGTAATAAATATAATATATCGTGTTCTGTAGCAAAAAAGTATATTGTACTGTAAATTGTTACCATGATCAGTATTTTGTACTGTTATGCCGAGAAAATTATCTTCGTTTTCTTGTTGTTTTTTCAAACACTATAGTCCCGTCGTCGTTTCATCAGCACTTTTATCATACGAACAGCACTTAAATATCCACTACACAACCCAATACATCATTACTGACTTACCTGACGTATCGGTTGACAAAAAACAATTTGTCTGTGCAGGAAAATCGAAGAAAATGAAAAGAGATATTCGAAAGAAAAAAACATCCAGCCACAAATAAAGCTTCGAAACAAATTTGCGCGTCGGGGTTCCTGTGGTACAATGTACTGCCCAGTGTTTACCCGACACCGCAAAGACGCCTGATCATAACTTGAATGAAAATGGCGCCTTCTGGAGGAAGAGAAATAGTCTGTGAATTTTAGTCCGTAGTTAATCAAAAACTGTATATATTTTATCATTTTTAACCATGTTTAGTTTACAGGAACTCGAAGCATCAGCTATGGTAATGATGGTGAGTAGAGAAGAGAAAATATGGCGTTTTTTTTATAATTTTCTCCGCTTAATTAATTTACTTGTCCTTGTGCCTTTCAATTTCAATTAAGAAAAAAATTGATAAAACTCGATAATATGAAGCTTAAATTTGCCTAATGAAAATATTTAGGCTTTTAATGAATAGATTATTCATGTATAGGATGTTGAAGCTGGATTTCTTAACATTCAGTTCCTGATGTTAAATTAATACAGGCTAATGTTTTTTATTGTTATTTCTGACCATGTGCTAAACATTTTGACCAGTTCATTGACTATTTATTAATGCTACTCATGTTTTACTGCGATTTAAGGCATCACCAACAGTTGTGACCCCACAACAAAGACATGACGCAGAGCAAATTTTCTTGAGACTCAAGAAATCTAAGTCTCCATATGCTTTCTGTAGACAGGTTCTTGGTAAGTATTTACAAACGTCGACAAACATGACTTATGGAACCAAGTATTACAGGTAGGCGAAGGGTGGTAAGATAGATAGATACACTGTATCTACAGGGAGGAATTGTAATTGTAGAAAAAAGGTTTTCTCGATTACAGCCCCCCTACAGCGTGCCTCAATAAAATAATATGCCTTCATCTTTTTGTTCTGGCCATTTATATTTTCATATATGAATTTCATTTCATATTTGCCTAATCTGCCCTTTATGTGCACCATTATTATCCTGGTTCTTACTGAGACCCACAACCTTAATCTTGATTCTCTCAATACAAAGTAAAAGTTCTTATTTTGTACTTTATATGAAATTTCAATTTTTTGCTTAGTTTTTTGAATGCTCTATTTATTCTAAGTCAGCTATTAAGAGTTGCCATAATAAGCTAAATTAGTATAGGTATTCATGTGGTTTCAAGTTCAATTTGGGATTATTTCACATGAGTGTGTCATTCAATGAGTTGAAATTTCAGCCATAGCAGTGAGAGGGCTGGCCTCTGTAATTTCAGCTCTTTGAAAAATGCTAATTATCCCAAATTTAACAATAATCTATATGATTACTATAACATACCAGAAAGGGATTACCAAAGTGGCAAAATATGCCAATCTGATGATGTGTACAATTAACTCAATTCATTCAACTCCTAATATTTTATGAAATTCATTCCTTTACAACAAACTATACAATCATAATCAAAATTACACTGAATTACACTTTTTGCACTGTATTATGTTCGAACAACTCTGCTCTAAACCAATCAGAATTGAGTAATTTTTTTTCATGTATATTTATTATTGAGTTATAACAACAAATAAAAATCCGTTGGGTCCTGTCCATGACAATACCTTCCTACATACGTACAATAACATAGTTTTACTCTAAACTATAACCAAAAGAAGTCTCAGCCATTTTGGGCTAATTCTTGAAGAAATATTCTCTTTTTGGTGCTTTGACTTTTTAGTGAGTCCTTAAATGACGTCATCATTTCGTAATTTATTTATTTAATATTTGGTCAACCAAAAAGGATATTAAAGAATAATAAATGCCATTCTTATTTATTTTACAAGTTCTTTCAAATCATGAAGGCATCCTGTGGGGGTTAGTTGCACTTTAAAATGAAAATATTTACTCTAGAAGTACAATAATTGATTCCAAGAAAGTCAAAGCTAGCTATAATTAATTAATTAATTAATTTTTTTTTGTAGAGCACAGTAATAATGATTATGTCATGTTCCAAGCAGCTTCAGCAATCAAAGAAGCCATTCTCCGTGAATGGACCATATTAGACAAACAAGATATTGGATCGCTCAGAGCATTCCTCCTAACATTTGTTCTACAAAAACAAGGGTAAGATTCCAAGGATATACTGATTTACTTGTTGTCATGGTACCAAGTGGATACAGATTTACATGTTGTCATGGTACCAAGGATATACTGATTTACATGTTGTCATGGTACCAAGGATATACTAATTTACAAGTTGTCATGGTACCAAGGGTATGCTTATTCACATGACTTGACAGGCAAACTTAAGAAAAAACGTATTTGGTCTCACATACAGTAAATGTATCTTCAATAGTATGGGAGGTCTACATAAGTATTGCACAAAATCAGATTAAGAAAATATTTCCACAAAATGTATTGATTAAGCATGCTTTACATTCTGCATCTCATTTGATTTCTTGCTAATGTAAGTAAAAAGATAAAGAACAAAAGACTGAAATACATGCGTACACTGTATGCGTTGACTGCATGCCGTGAGCACTACACTCACTTGAGTGTAGTCACTGCAGTGACTGCACACGGAAATCGCGCATTGACATGTTGACATCCCCGCGAGCTGTACTGTAGACCACTTATTACATGTCAGATATTATATTTTTTCTTGGGTATATTGCAGGTATTATGCATATATGAGCCGATATTTAATTAGTTTTGAAACAATTTTTTCCAAGACCAAAGTCCTTTTATCAAGAAGTATGCATGAACAAGACGCTCTAAGAGCATATACTGGGTTACCTTGACGTCATTCCAATGTTTTGATAAGCAAAATGTCATAAACATTAACGTGTGTAATCTTCGTGCATGTATAAAGGAAGTCTTTCACCCTCCTTTTTTGTTTCATTTTTTGAAAATACTTCATACAGTGTAATACCTGACTTGAGAGGAAAAATTTTAAAAATTTAGCTAAAAAGAACATTGACTCTTGTCTCTATTCAGGCTTTGTATATCACTGGTTCATTTTTTAGAGTAAATCTTCGAGTTGTTGACTGAGACGGCCTTAAGGTCTAATATCGATCAAAGCCTAGTTATGAGTTTATTGAGAAACACTTGATTTATATGGTAATTCTTCCTCAAGATTCCATCGGAATTGGTATTCTTTTTGTTCTTTAGCATATTTTCAAGTTCTTCTTTTGTCGCTTATTATTTTATTGAAGAAATCATAGCGTAAAGTTGACTGTTATTAAAAGTGTTTGCCATGGCATTGAAGCTTGTTGATTGCCCTTACAAAATTATTTTAGTATACATTCAAATCAAAATTAAAACTAGAACAAACCTTTTTGTGCTTTCTATGTTTGTTTATAGCATTTTAATAATCTCACTGAATCAGTGAACACGAATGAGAATAAATGACTTACTAGTACAACACTCTGATGAAAGTCTACTGCATGAAATTGAAGGTCGCCAACTTTATTCAATGATGGACTTTGCTCTTGTCCTGATAAAAAGCTAAATATATAAAATTTTGGCCACATATATCCTTAAAGAACATGCACAATTTGATTCCACATTAGCCTGCATGTGAGCTCGCACATGAAGTTATCGACACGTCATCCAATCCATATATGTATGGGTAATATTGCACAATTTTTCCATTTTGTCGAGGAGGGGAAAAACCCAGAGGTATTTTAAGACTTTTAAGACTGGTTTGCCATAGGCAACCCAGTAATGACAAAAACATGCAAATACAGCTAGATACAGGGTGTTACGACTTTTATTGAGTATTACAGCTTGATGTCTAACTGTTAAAATGACATGACAGTTGTATATGTTGATAGAATAAGTTATTGTTGAACAGGGTCCAGAAGTATGTCAAAGAACAAGTACTACAAGTAGTTGCTGTGATATTCAAACGAGGGACACTTGATGGGAACCAGGAAGCTTGGGTTTCTCTATTCAATGATTTAACACAGCTTATTTCAGACAGTGATACAACTATGGTATGTACTATGATATGTACTACAGTAAGTCAGTAAGTTTGTAGTTTATGATTGGTTGTTTATATCATTAGGGAAGGTTGGGTGGCATAGCGGCGACAGTACTCGCCTCTCATCAGTGTGATCCGGTTTCGAGTTCTGCTGGGCTCTGTGTTGCATGCAAGTAGAGTTGTTTGCTTGTTCTCTCCTGTGCTTTGAGGGTCTTCTGGGTTCTCCGGCTTTCCTTCCTTCACAAAAATCAACTTATGAATTCCAAGATCCACTCTGTGGAAATGCCCACTGCTAAATCCTATTTATTTATTTTATTTAGTCTACAGAAGAAGAGCCCCTTTCACACTTTCCATCTCGAGCTTTTTAGTTACATGTACCACCAATTGCCTTAATATTTGCATGATATGAGGAAATAAAACCCTTTGGTATTGAATACACATGTAATAATTATTTTGTGCCATTCGAATTGAAAGACTATTACTGGTACTTTAAATTAATTGAATTTCATGGTGGATAGAAAGCCTAACAGGTTTTGCAACCAACTTGATAAGGTTACCCATAGATCAAATGAGAATCTAGAAGTTGATTTTTGTGGAAGGAGGAAGAACAGGGAGAACCCAGAGAAAAAACCCTCAAAACACAGGAGAAAATTAACAAACAACTCTACTCACACACAATACCAATGCTGACAAGATTTGCACCCAGGTTGTCCTGGTAAGAGGTGAGGCCTCTCACCACTATGCCAGCCATACCTTCCTTATGCTTGGTTATGTATAGCCTCAGGCAATTGCTCCATTCAGAATTGTGATTCTTAAAACATTTGTCCCCAAACCAAACTTTGCTCCAAAGTTTTGGCTTTAAATAGCAAATAATAATAGTAATAGCATCATCACTACCACACACTTACCTGGAAACAAGTTAGTTAACAAATGTAGAAACTTACTACTTACTACTAAACTGTTGTTGTATATTCAAATTAACATCATACTGAAGATGACTTTTGCAGTCCGAAAACATCTTATTAAAAACATTAACAGTGCGTACACTCTAACCATGAACACTAACAAGGTTTTTTTGACATTTTTTCCACATTTTTACAACTATCCAATCAGCGATCTCCTTCTTAAAAGGAATGAAACAACTTTTAGGCATCATCCAATCAGAACACATGATATAATTGATGTGATTTAGTTTTTCAGTAGTTCCCATGAGAAAGCTTAAAGTAGGAACTCCTAACGATTGTCGTGATTGGATAACACATTAAATAAAGTTTGAAAAATGTTGAAAAAATGTCAAAAAACCTCGAAGTCTTCATGGTTAGAGTATCCGCACTGTAAAGACATCAATTCTATCTTTACACATATTACATGTAAAAAATGAAGGAACAATAAATATACTGTATTGACCTGCTGCCAACCAGGTACACACCTGCATTTGAGAACGAAGGAACAACACTTTAAATTAACACAAGACAGTCCTCATTACTCAAAACAATATGGCTGTCAACTGCATGGCCCACAACAGCACATACAAGTATGCCTGCATATAAGATTACTTATGTAAATATGATACATTGACATCTTAACATATTTCAACAGCAAATCTTGGGTTGTTCGATACTCAAAGCACTTCTGAATGAATACTCCTTCATAAACAGATCAAGTGATATTGGACTCAGCTGGGAGTTTCACACTCGGTGTAAACACAATTTTGAGGTATTGTTTATACACTGTAGATACTGATCCATTTGGATTACGCTTGAGCATTATTAGAGACCAGTCATTAATTGGAGGGTAAGAGAGCTGGTGCATTTTACTTCAATTTGCATATCTTTAATCGCCCCCTATCCTACTGCAGAAAAAAAAGCTGTAAATAATGAGTGTATTAGCAGTTATGTTCAGCCTTTTTTACTGAAGTACATGTATATTACTGTACATGACTGTTGCAACTACAGTATAAGTTGTGACAAACTTGTGGTATTATGGTATTTACTGACTCTATAACTGAGACAAATTGTTGGGTGATGCCCAGACTACATGATATTGAGCAACATAATATAGATGATATGTCATGTTCTACTAGTTATAGCAGACTGTTTGCTACAGAAGGCCCCTGAGAAATAAAGTGTTATAGTATTTCAGTCCATGTACTTCTTACATGTAACTGGTCCACCATTTATGTGTTAATCCAATCCAGCACGAAGGTCTTACCAATTTGCAGATTTTTTCAAAACAAAGGCAGCACCTTCTACACTTTAGAGGTATTTTTTAAAAGATCCTGAGTGCAAGTGTTGGTCAGGCCGAGACCTCCCAAACAATCCAGCTGGAGACTATTTGTATCACGCCATCTTTTCCCTCTAGTGAACTCCTCTAAAATTATTTGATTTCTAATTTGTTAACTTTTGATATTTAGACCAACCATCTAAAGAAAATCTTCTGTCTTGTTGTCCAAGTCCTTCAACGATATGAAGCTACAGATATGAAGTTGATGGGTAGAGAGCAGATTGTTGCCATGGTGAGATTGCTGTCTATAGCAGAACAGATATTACAATGGGAACACACTATTCATAGCAATATCCTTTGAATGACAATGTTTCTAACAAAATATAATATTATGATTGATAATGGTTGATGGTGTACATGGTTGAAAAAATGACAAATAAATAATATTAATAAGGATTGATACAGATATCGCATGTTGATGATAAATGACAATAAATATGATTAATAATTATGTGCTTGCATGTGGCAGATCAGATTTAAAAGAGAGAGGGGAAGGGGTGTACATAGTTATTCTATTATTGTCCAAATCCTCCCTAAGCTGCTGCATGTAATGAGGCAAATACATATAATGCTGTATTGGTGTTCTCTCAACACTAATTCAAAACCCGTCATTGATTTGATTCTCAGCTGAACTGCACATTTGAGATGTCAGTTTTATTGGAGGTGTTGTTCTATCCCATCCCACAAGGGTTTTGTTTCAGACTTTATTTTTCTCTTCCTGGGAAACCTGTGGTGAAATTAAAACTGTTCTTTTAACGACAAAATGTGTAGGAACATTCTTTAACTCTGTCCAATCAGGAACAGAAGGGTTACAGACATAAACAAAGTTATTCTATTGAGACCTGATAAGTCCTGGAAAGATGTTTTGTTTGATGCAAGCTTCATTAGCTTATTCTTCAAGGTAATTAATCATTTTGAAGAAGAAACAAAGGAAGTGGTATGCATGTGTTTATGTTTAAAGGAGGACGAAGGGGTCAGAAATAAATGTGTGCCTCATAAGGGGAAGGACAGAACATTATAAGCAAAGTCTCCTTTGGCTTATATCAATCATACTTGATTGATCTTGATTGAACATATTTCTTTGATTGTTGTTGCTGTTAGAGCTGTAAGTACTGATATACGCCTTGGGATAAGATACTTTCTAAATAGTAAGTATATATTAGTATGTGTTTTTAAAATGCTTACTTTCCATGAAAAAAAGGGTGTTTTTTTTCACCAAGAACTTGTCTAGGGCATTGATGGATCAAGAATAATTTCAAAGAGGTGTGACTTTTACCCAACTAAGAAAGACATAATATCATGTTCCCATCTTCCCCAGCTCTTATCCAAGTTTCAAGAGAATGAAGAGATATCACACCATGGGTTCCAGTGCCTGACTCAACTAGCATCACTAACAGGCCCTATCCTAGGGAACAAGACTGCACAGACACAGTTCCTGGCTCACTTCCTGGTTGCATTTAATGAACTCACTAAAAGGTGAAACAATGATAATAGTATCTATCTGCACAGGTTTATCCTTATTTGCAAAAGTCAACTGTAATGTAAATAATGTGGAGCTTGAATAATACCAATGCTTTGTAATCCACAGATTTTTAAAGGTATGTGTGAATAGCTGACTTATTAATGAGGTTAAGGCTGTGCAAATGAATCTGTGGTTTTCAAAAACAGGAGTATGCATGCAAAACTGGCACATTTTGTTGATCATTGGCATTATGACACTTGAATAAACCTATGGAATAATTAAAATGAAAAAAAAGGGGAAGTCATATACCTATGTGGTGTTCTGCTAGTCATCTAAAGGCTTTGTAAACTTCTTATTACAATTTCATCTAGTAGATAAATAAAAATTTTGTATAATTATAATTAATAATTAATATAGACTACTCTTTATGGAATGATAAGCCAAGAATGCACTTTTTACTTGCACCTGGCTAGCTCAGTTGGTAAGAGCGTCGGTCTGTTGTGCGGGAGGTCGTAGTTCAAGCCTCTGCGGGACCAACACTCAGGGTCTTAAAATAACTGAGGACAAAGTGCTGCCTTTTTAATGATATCTGCAAATGGTTAGACCTTCAAGTCTTCTCGGAAAAGGACTTAAAACTGTAGGCCCCGTCTGTCTTCACTTATATGTAACCCTGTATAAGCCGGATGTTAAAGATCCACTGAAGACCCTGGTGATGACCATCTTCAGTACCCGTGCTAACCAGCTTGCCATTTTATCTACATGCTGTTTGTTAACTGTTCCAACAGCTTGACCATGACAAGCCAAGTGGCCCTTGGATTGGCTAGTATCATTAACAGACTTTATACTGTGTTTCCTTGTACTTGTGTTGGAGCATTACCTGCTGATCTCTTACTGGCTACCATTAACATCATGACAGACCTCACATGTACTTTCTTGGAAGCTGTTGCTAAAGAAGAAGAGGTATTCCTGGTCTTTTCTTACTAACTTCCTTCCTGCTTATTTCTCCATTTGTTCACTCCTTTTTCCTTGTTTCGTTCCTTCCTTCCTTCCTTCCTTCCTTCATTCCTTCCCTCCTTCCTTCCTTCCTTCGTTTCTTCCTTCCTTCGTTCCTTCGTTCCTTCCTTCCTTCCTTCCTTCCTTACTTCGTTCCTTCCTTTGTTCCTTCGTTCCTTCCTTCGTTCCTTCCTTCCTTCCTTCCTTCGTTCCTTCCTTCCTTCCTTCCTTCCTTCCTTCCTTCCTTCCTTCCTTCCTTCCTTCCTTCATTTATTCTTTTGTTCGTTCATTTATTCTTTTCTCCCTCCCTCCCTCCCTCCCTCCCACCCTTCATCCTTTTTCTCTTTCTCGTTACAGCTGCCAAAAATAAAATAATTTATTGCTTTTTACTCTAATATCCTCAGCTACATGTAGAAGACACCAGCTTCATGGAAGCTGTAGAACAAATCCTCGAATCCTGGGGAAGCCTTTTAGAAAATGTTGAAAAATTCCCTGCTAGATGCTTTGACCAGAGTGCCATTAAAATCTTCAACTCCTATGTCCAGTGCCACCTAGCAGTCCCTGAAGGGTTGAGGGGGTCATTTAGTCCTCATAATGAGAGTCTTCACATGGATGAGATCTGTGATCTTGAAGGAGATGATAGAGATCTTTTTGCTGACCAGTTATGCAGTATAGGAATGTTTGCAAGGCTTGTTACGGAACATTCTGTACCACTGATGACTACACTGATTGAGAGCAGAGTACAGAAGCTGGAGCATTGTCTGCAAGATCTTCAGACTTCCACACAAGGTAGAACATTACAAGTAAAAATACCTTGGTACCCTGGAAGGGAATAGGGATATAGGAATTGCTGGGGGCGGAAGTTGGGGGGGGGGGGGGGGGAGTAACTGATTATGTTTGTGTTTGATAATATAAAATGGGGGGGGGGGCTTTTTTTCAATTTTTAGATGCTTGAAATATTCCTTTCTTTCTAAACAGTTTTTATACCTAGGTAATTTTGGAATGTTTCCATCTCGAAAACACAGGGAGAATGTTTATTATGAGGGGGCTAAAATGGTCTGTGTATCTGTCTGTCGCTTTGTTTGGACTGTTACTGGATTATTAATGATGGTAATTGAACTGAGTGGAGTGTAATTTGGACCAAAATCATACGAGTGATTACAAAATTGCACGACCACGTAGCGGGATAAACAATCAGGTTTTTCCTGGTATAAAATAAACGATTTATCAAATCATTAAATATTCATAAATAATTCTAAACATTCCCTTCTCTGATTGGCTGAATATAAGAGTTCTGTTCTGTGACTGGTTCTTTCAGAAGGAAAGGAATTAATAGGACTCCTTTGAACCAATCAGATTTGGATTTGCAGGATTTGGTAGTGTTACAAAAACGATATGATTAATGTCATAACCAAACACTTTACAAAACACTTTTTTCACCTATTATAATATACTTGCGATTTCAAGATACGAAGCACCCTAAAGTTTGTTTGCCAACCAGCAGAGCCTTTCCTAAGGGACTTTTGACTGAATCAATTCGTTATCAAAGGGACATATCATCACCTGACCGTTTGTTGAAAATAGCCTATTCTTATTTTTCAGGCTCTCCCCTTCGACACATGCATTGCATGGAAAACCTATTCGAAGATCTTCATTGGCTGGTTATGATCGCTGGTCACATGGTTGCTGACGAAAGCACAGGAGAAACTCCTCTGATACCCAGTGAAATAGTACAATACTCTGTCGCGAATGAGCAGAACATTGACCTCCAAATGACGCTGGACTATTTGATTGCAGCGCATACTTGGACAGCAGGTACAATCAAATGATCCTTGTTTGTGTTCTAAAATTTATGGTAGAAACGTAACCTTTAACCTTTGAAAACCTTCAAATGTTATCAATAATTTGAAACAACCTTTCGGCTGATGAAAGTCAGGGCATGGCTAATTCAACAACTGAATTGGAATGTTCGGTTTTGCTGAGGGAGGAAAAACTGAGAACCTTGAGAAAAAGCCTCAGAAGAAATTTTACAAACTCTAGTCCTTGAAAGTTATGGATTTCAATCTGAAAACCCAGAGGTGAGAGGCGAGTACAATACCATCACTGGCCTTGATTACCACAAGGTTTTGCAACTGACCCTCGGAATAAGGTCACTTCCGAGACGGTTTACTCGGCAGGTGAAAATTTAACCGCAAACCGGTTGGCTCAGTTGGTTGAGCATCGTACTTTCGTGCGGGAGGTCGTGGCTCGAGTCCCGGCCGGACCAACACTCAGGGTCTTAAAATGACTGAGGAGAAAGTTCTGCCTTTGTAATCGCATCTGCAAAAGGTTAGACTTTCAAGTGGCTCAGATGACCACTTTAAATGGAGAACCGGTCTCTCCACACTCCTTCATTACCAACCAACATAGAAGGGACGTAAAAGAACTACTGAGGACTTAATGAAATCTTGGCAGTGACCAACCTCATTACCAACACTTCATACTTACCATCTCATGCTTGTAAATTGTATAAAAAGCAAATCTGTCATTCACAACTCAATGCCCTTATATCATAAATCATAAGAATCATCATAAATACAGAGAAGTGGAGGAAATCTTTTGTGGCAACAAGAGAACTAATATTTATAAATTAATATTTACCTAGGCTGTCCTAGTACTATCGACCAATCAAAAGTGGATCCTGTTATCAAGGTCATCGCTGCTGTTCTCCACATAGCAGATGTAGAAAACAAGGCTCTGGCGACAAGCCTGGGACACCTTATGAGCCCGCAGGTCGGTGGTACAGTGGTCTGGTTTCTACGTCATTTTTCTAAGTCTTATTTACTTCCGGATGAGCGGGAATATGAACAACTGAGCGTGACCCTGTCGTCTGTGTTTGGACAAGACACAAATGGCGGCAAGTGGACCATTGGGTTTTTACTTGAGAAAGTTCGTTCTAATTTGACTCACTGGTCGAGTGAACCAGCGCTGGCTGAGGATACAGTACTGTTGCTGTTGAGTCTGGTAGACACCAAGCAGAGGTAATGATATCAAATAAGTGCAGAGTAATGGAATATACTTTGTGTGACTGTAAGAGTGAGATGCACCATGTCGTGAAGGTGGTGTATCTGAGAACTTCTTTTGGATGAACAATCGTCAAAATGTGTCGTACATTTATTTTGCTGTCTGATGTTGAGTTTACTAAAACTCACACCAAATGTACTCTATATGATGATGAAAATGATGAAGTTGATGATGATAGCAATGATGATGATGCGGAGCGATGTAACATTATGAAAGTGTACGAAATGCATAATGACTTGAGCAATGGTGAGCTGTTATGGAACATCTAAAGCTCTACTGTTTGTTGTTTGTCATCTTTTATGTCTTTACTATTTTTTTCAATTCCTTAGAGCTGAGGTCGCCATATCTTTTGAATGTTTGTGGCAAATCGGAGAACATCATGCACTAAGACAAGGTCCCATATCCCAGATGCCAGCTGAGGCCCATCGATATTTAGTACAAGCACTAGTTTTAGCAGGGTCCTCTGGAGAGGGGAGCTCATTAAGAGACCGATACTGGAATCAGGTAGGTCTTAGCAATAACAACAAGTGGCAAATGTTATTAGCTATTTGTTTATTCATTCCTTCGCTCGCTAGTTCGTTCGTTCGCTCGTTTATTGCTTTCATCCATTAATTTAACTATGCCAACAACGACTGTTGCAATAAGGAGAAAATCAATAATTACCACCAGTTATACAAGAAACACAAGAGAACAGACAATCAAAACAAACAAAGACAAATAAAACCAGAAAAGAAAAAAAAATCTTGCTTTAGTTTTTGATAAACACCGCTTTTGGTTGGTGCGGTCTGGTGGTACAAAGCATCTATTAATAATTTCCCTACTGTTAAACGTTTTTCTTTGATATTTCAGTTTCTTCAATCTCTCTACACTCGATTCTCGAATGTCTGTCAGCAGCCAAACTTCATCAAAGTCGCGCAAGATGAAGAAGTCAAGTGTGAAATCCAAAGTCTTTTAGAATCCTTCAGAGGCGTTGCCCTGGCTTCGTCCATCGACAATACTAAAGAGTTGTTTCATTTTGTATTACCGGTGTTGCGTGACAGCGTAACACTTTTAAACATTTACCAAGACTGTCCTGAAGTATCGGTGCTTGTACTGGAGATGTATGTGGATGTGGTTCTATCGCAAATAGCTTTTTTATCCGCGGTGCGTAACTTCAGTTATTTTACGCTTTGTGCAAATTTTTGGGGGGCTAGTCACGGTAGAAGGAGGTTTCCCTCGTGACGTATTTTCGGGATTTTACAGAGGGAGAAAAGCCGAATAACCTGGAGAAAAACCCTCGGATCAAGAGATCGAGCACACTGCTGCTACATCTACGGAGTGAAGGGCATTTGCACTTTGAGCGTAAAATCTATATTATTTTTGGGAGCTTGAGCTAATTTTTTACTTTACTGTTTGAATGTTCCAGGAGGAGTCAGATAAACTCTACAAAGCATGCCTTTCATTGCTGGAGACGTATGCTAAGTACAGTCTGGGTAGGTTATATAGAAAGATCCGTCATGACATTGATCATGACCTTGAACCTTGGCTGTTGATGGCAAACATTCAATGCCTCTCGAAGCTAAAATGGTTTCCACTCTAAACCAGTCAAAAAAACATCAAAACGCGAGAATATGGGGGGAATATGTGGGGGATGTTTCCTCAAGTCCCAATTTCATGCCCTACCTTGGTTGCCCTATAACAAATAACCAATTATTTCAAGACCCCACTTTGCAATAAATAATGGATGGTTCCTTAGAGACGGTCATGTAAAGACGGTCATTTCGTCTTATTTACTCATATTAGTCTCTTTTCAATGTCTAAATATTCACTAATACCAAGCGTAAAGTAAGGAATGCACAACTTCAGCAATACAAATAATTTGTATTTCCACGTACCTTGACTGGAACACATGAATATTCCATACAATATCAAGGATAACACTTATGCTCATTATAACGTGCTTGACATTTATACTCGTACTAAAATCGTCTCCATGAAGGTCTAAGTTTTAGCATATCACTCTTAATAAGCCAGTAGTAATACTGTTCACTCCTTCATCCTTCAGGTAAGCACAGTTGCTCTTCATTGATGGAAGAAGAACAGTTCTCTGATCTCTACCTACTGATGAGGCTTCTTAGTCACATCTTGTCCAAAGATATCATGGAGTTCAAAGAAGGTAAACTAACAGGGGAAACATTCTAGCTTGGCTAAAAGCAAAATTCTCTGTTCATATAACTTAATCAGTTACAACGTAAATGCCAACTGGCTTTGATTAGCTTTTAAGTTACCCCAGTTTGCCGGCACCTAATTCAAGGTTATAACGTTTTGTAGTATATGTATATTATACGTAATTAAGAGTGCAAAATAAAATTGTCATTGTCACTGGCAATTACTTTTGCTTTTAATTACTGGAAAAATACTGTCAACTTAAGATTCCAGAATTTTTTTCTTCAACAAGTCTTTCTAACATGACTTCTTTAGCTTGGACGTTATGTTCTCTCATTTCAGACCACGTATCGTTCTCTGGAGAATACGATTCTTTGTCCAAGTTGTGTCCATATTTTTCGTAAGCACATCTGTTAAACAAAGATATGATACTCTAATGAATGACACGTAGTTTGAAGTAGACCTTTTCTGAGCTAAATAAACATGCATCCTTATTTTGCTTACTTGGGCACAAAAACAACTGATATGAAGCATAATAAACCCGAGTTAGACCACAATGCACCATGTTCGCTATATCAGCAAAAGTCCATGGAAAAACATTACGTCCAAGGGGTCAAAAGGTCTAATGTTGATATTTGTTCTCCAAGATGGAAATCATACCTCAGCAGCAGATGTTACAATATATGGTTTGAACATAATCATTCCTCTCGTCTCCACGGAGATCCTCAAGGTAATGTATTTCTCATATTCACACATAATCCCATTCAAGAGTGTTTGTTGTCCTTCATTCTCTACTGGATTCAAGGGTGCTATATCCGAAGTACACCCACCCTCTTCTCGCACTGGTAAGACCATCACAGTGTTACACACTGTAATTCAATACCTTCTTTCTTATATCGCTCCAATAATTTATAATTTTATTCGATTCCTAAATACATGACATTCACCCATAAATCTAATGATGATCCCATTCTGTATTAGCTATTCTCGTAATTGTACTAAATCATTATCATCTTGTTTTCTTGTTTAGTTCCCATCGATCTGCGAGGAATACTTCAAACTTGCCACGTATGTCTGTGAAGTGTACCCTGAGAAGACCATCACCCTACCTGATGGGTTGTTCCAGAACATGATGTCCACACTAGAACTAGGACTCAACAAGTATCCTTTTTAGCTAGTACAACCTCACAATCTTTTAAACAAGACAACAATTTACTTTTTTGATATTTTTTACATTTCATTATGATTGTCTGGGTTTTTTTCTCTCCCCTTTCTCTATTTATGTGAAGGACGTTTGAGAATTGCCAAAGCACGTGTTTGGAATGTGTCGTTAACGAAGGTATTCCATTTTCAGCTTGTATCTTGTGCAATTGAAAGATAAAAACAATAGGCCCTTTGCATTTAAAAGTCACGTGCCTGTTCTGGTGAGCAAATTGTTTTTACTCATTTTAAATTGGTGACTCTTTTTGTCTACTTGTAAAGAACTGAATGAAACGATGTGCGACCAGTGTGTTACGAAATGCAGTTTTAGGGACTATTCATTAATTATGCCTTTGGGGGAGGAGGGGCTGGAGGAATAGTAGGCTTTGAAAAAAAATCGCACAAAGGAGGGGGGTCTTTTTAATAGTATTTGCTGACTTAAAGGGGGGGGTTGAAACAATTAAGGTATGTCTAAAAGGTCTCCAGGAGGGGAAGTTAATTTTTTTTAGAATTGAGGGGATTGGGAATTTTTCCAAGGTTTTTTTCGATTTTTCCTCCAGCAAATCCTGAGGCATAATTGATGAGCATTCCCTAATTACGATCTCTCGAAACAGGTTGTTAAAAGTTTGTTTGCTAACCAGTATATTTCACCTATCTGAATAAAGATGTTCATTCATTTGCTCTCAGTGAATTAATCAGCACGTGATTACTGAGCTGTAAAGGGCTTATTGACCACCAAGACAAACTGAAACTGATTCTTAACTAACTGAGATGGTGGTCGTCTAGTTAGAAAAAAAACATTTGTCATGAAACCTGCAAAACATAAGATATTCTATAGCTATTACAATACAAATTTAACTCAACTATTGTGTCATTGTTTTCAAGCGATTATTACCAACACTTTTTTTTGTTTGGTGACCTGGAAATCCATAATTTCAAGTCAAGAGAAAAAGTGACATTTCAGTTTTGCACATTTTCTCGATTCTTGTTGGCAAACATTTTGTCTGATCAGATGATTATTATCACAATGATTCCTTCTGCCTGGGCCGTTTCCTCAGAGGAATCTTGTTCATTTATTACTGTAATCTTATTCTCCTTAACTCGACGAAAATCAGCTATGATGCGGATATTTCCAAAATGTCCCTGGAAAGTTTAGCTGCTCTCGCCGAGCATTGTTTCAGCAACAAAGAAGAGACGCTACAGCAAAGAATGCGGGAAGTTGTACGGCACTTTCTAAGGGTTAGTATGGGATTTACCATTTGTTTCTTTTTCGTTTCCCATATTGTCAAAGCTGATGAACCTTTGATATTTTCCTTTAGGTGATTTTCAATATGATTCTTCTTGAGTCATTCAACATGGATCTGTTACAGCCTGCATCAGAAGCCTTCTTGGCCCTTATCTGCTGCAATCAAGTGAGTATTTTTGGTAGTCTCAAAGATAATCAAGCGTGGCTTAGTATTACTTCACTCATTTTTTACCTCTGCATGGGGACTCAACTTTGATTCCAGTACTCGACATCATATGTGAGCAAAGTTTGTTGGGTCTGTCCCTTGATTCGAGGGTTTTTCTCCGGGTTCTCCATATTTTCTCCCTCCACAAAAACTAGCAAGCTAAATTTTAACTCGATCTGTGAGAAAGCCGTGCCCTGACTTAGATTAGCCCAGAGATTGTTTCAGAGTATCAATAAAGTTTTAAGGTATTTGATGGATACATAATTTCCTAGCATTACGTGATGTTTTGGTTTCCTCTTTAAATTAGGAATATTACTCTCAGCTTGTCCGTGACCTTCTCAGCCAACAAACAGACCCTATTATATCACAGCGCCTACTTCTAGCCTTCAATAACCTGACTCCAAACAACATGAGGATTGCCCTGGACAAAACCAGTAAAACCTGCTTCAGGCGAAGTCTTGATACATTCTTGACAACAGTTAAAGGTTTTCTTTTCACCAAGTGATCACAAATGGCGTTTTAACGAAATTATACAAGAATTATTTATCAGGTCAAGGGTAGGATTTTTTCTTAAAATATGGACACTGTTGGGTTTGATGAATACATTTTTGTGTGCTTATGTACACGAAGTCTTCTGAGTCTTCCTAACTGCATTACAATATAACCTTTATTTATCATGAATATGGAGCAAAGAAACTACAATTTACTAAATTCCATAAAGTAATTTCTACCAGAACAAGGCTGCCTGAATTAGCTGTATGGGATTTTAACTCTCACCTAGAAAGATGGTTTGTTGTCGGCCAACATTGTAATGTCTCACATTGCTGATATTTCTTGTTAAACGTTTGACTAACTGTGAAAACAACTTTCCTCTTTCATGACAATAGTATGAGATAAGACTAGTTGATCCATTAAACACTGTCGCTTTGCAGAGGAACAGAGAGGCGATCCCGATGTTCACCTCTCGTAGTGTATGGCTCCTTTTAACCTGTTAAATATACACCTATTTCAAAAACGTTGTCATCGCCAAAGGCGATAGGTCATTCCGACATGTAAATGGTTTCATTGAATACAAAGAACATCGAATCAGTCTCAGCACAAAGGTCCATACCCTTGACGAGAAAAAAAAGAAGAAACACAAATCATTCCAGCTATTCTTGGATCTTGCAGTAACATATATTCTATAGCTTTTCGCCTATTGCCTATCGCCTTTGGCGAGCTGACAACGTGTTTTCAATTAATTTGAAAAACGTTTTCGGAGCCAAAGTAAATAGCTGATAGGTCATTCCAAGACGGAAAGGAATGATGGGCACGTACAACGAATCACAGCAAATAAAATGGTTCTTTGATTACAAATAATATACAATTATTAGGTGAGGTTGACCATGATATCAGTAAATTATGAAAACCAAGGCCGTGGATAAAATGACCGATAATTCACGATATCATGCGAAAACGGAATTCAATGGTTTCATCATACATTTTTAAAACTAAGAATAAAAATTAAATTCTGCTTTCAAAGAATAGAAAACGTATTCCAATGTCCATCGTGACCTTGAATGACCTTGACATGATAATTGCAATATCTGCAGGAAAACCTACAGATATTGCATTTATCATGTCAAGTTCACAGGATATCATGGATTACCTGAGGGCTCTCGGCCAATGTGGGAGTAGCCTGAGTGCAGCCGACCTCTAACTGACTATACGAGAGAAAAGTCCGGCTGCATGCAGGCTAGCCAGCGTAGCAGCTCTAGGGGGACTGGGGAGTCCTCCGAGAGCCACTACGCTGGCTACATTCAGGCTAATGTTGGAGTAGCTGTAGTACCAACTTGCTTCTCGCATTTGGTGCCGCCTCTGTTTCGATTCCTGGACTCAGCATCATGTTAGAGTACAAACACTATAAGTGTGTAACATAAATACCACTAAATACTGCTAAATTATGCTAATCCTATTGTTTTCTCTTGTTTAATTAGCACTATTTACTACTAAATAGTGCAAAGTGTTGCACACTATTAGTGTTTGTACTCTAGTAGAGGTTGTTAGGTGTCTTCCTTGATTTTAGGGTTTTCCAGTTTTCCTTCCTCGGCAAGACCTAAGATGCTTATAATATTTCAATTCTGTGAGGGGCGGAATCGGAAATTTTTACGTTTTTCAGATGACGCTTTTCGTGGTTTTGTTAGAGAAATGCGAATTTCATTAACATTTTAATTTGTTTCGATTTCCTTTCCTCATTCTCAGCCCCTCACCAATGCCTGCGAATTGTTGGTTTTTAGCGCCCTTCCTTTCCCAAGCCTTCAGCTGTGCATGTCACAGCAACAAATCACAGCAGCAAACCCATAAAGAGAAAATTATCTATTTAAAACCCTTTAAAAAAAGAAAAATGTGAATTGATCAAGCAGGTTTCAAAAGCCAGGCTCCCTGTGAGATTTCATTTGTAGACACCAATTGTCTTTTGTTTTCATTCAATCATTATGACCTAACTATCTTTTTAACAGGAATCATTTTATGATAAGACCTATAACATTGTTCTCTTTGTGGTTTTTATTAGTTTCTATTTTTGTGTTTAGTAAAGTGCACACACTAAACCCATGAATAATATTTAGTACTACAGTGAATTAGTAGTAATTCATACAGAATCCTTTGTTTAATTTTGTTCCATTATCACTATTTAGTACTAAAAATTTGTATTTGTTTAACGGGTTTAGTGCGAGTACTCTAACACAATTGGTGATCATTAGTCCAAACATCAACTCAAACATTAAGACTCTTATCAGAGCTTTTGATCAATGAAATAAGTGAAAAAGAACCAGTTTGAAAGCATCGACAAATCTTCATGTAAAAAGTATGCTACCCTCTAAGTAAAGTTTAATATACTTGAAATATCTGAGTATTGCTGTAAATCAAAGAAAGGAATTAAAGAAATTTTGCCAACTATCAGCGCAGTGAAGTGAAAAAATTCATTGCATCATAATATAATTTTTATATTGATATTATGATTAGATGGACTTTCATAATTTAAGTGCCTCTACTTTACTGGTCCATTTTTGAATAATACACTACAGTTGAACCCTATCATTAAGGCAATCATTTTTAAGAGTAAAGCCATCCCCTGTGACAAAACAATAGGCCATAAATACATAGCTGGGTGTTCATATACAGTAGGTGTCACTATTAAGCAGGATTGAACTGCATTTCAAAGAATGGTTTAAATGGTATTTTTTACAGCTGACTATCTAATCAATTAATTAGACATGACACTGTGCAGCTTTAACTGGTGTCGTCCATATAAGTCGTGCCAAGTGAAATTAATCCATTTTTGCAAAACTAGAATAATTATTACTGGCAATAACTAAAGTGTTATGTAGCTAACTTTTCACACATACAAATGAATTTTAGGATAACACTGTCTTGTCATTGTCAGATTTAAAATAATGTCTACTTGATCTGCCTTTTGCTATGAAAGACATTATTCCAAAAATATTGAAGAATTCAGAACGAAAAAATCTAAGACATTTTAAACACATACTGAAGTCAATTTTTCTGTCCTTCAGTTGAACTTTGTAGGAATTTTGAACATGTCATGTTGTGTATTGCAAACAGTGTCCTTGCATTTTTCCTTTTTTGTGTATTTTAGTCTTCAGAATCAGGACTTCCAGCTTCTTGTTCTTGTCTACTTTTTTATATATTTAAATGATTAGAAACATAATATCCATTAAGCGTAGTTCATTCTTTGTTAGGATTAGATCTGTGGAAAAAAGGAGATAAAAGTGTCAGGGGTACATAACATAATTTGTATTGGCACTGGGTAGTTCCAGAAAATATCCATACCCCTAGGTACACAGGTAGCGTTTTGAAATCCAAAGGATGGGGGTTTAGATCAAGAATTTAGGAGGAGAGGGGCAGCATCCTGGTGTGGAATTTCCAAGGGGGAGGTGGGAGGAATTGTTTTTGAAACATTAAATGTGAAAAGAATGAATGAACCAGGTGATCTTTGTAGTTTCAAATGCATTGCAGTCTTTTGTTAGTATTGTACCTTCGATTGAATTCATTCCTAAGAATTCATTTGTTGCTATATGGTTATGAGATCAGCAGTAATTCAGAATTAATTTAAGATGGCGAAAAAATAGATAGGCGAAAATCAAAAACACATTGTTTATAGGTGCTGTTAAAAGTCCTGTGTTGCTTTCTTTTCCCACATTCTTTGTCAATAGAAGCAAGAAAATGTATTAAAATGTATGGAGCGGCCACCTTGGTGTTCCAAGCTGGTACACCATCATGGCGGACGAAATTCCAAAGGCTTGAAATAATGGAATATTTAATATGTTTGACTATTTTTCACTTAAATATACTTTGAATAGATATTTTAAACGTGTCTGAGGGAAAATATTTTATTTAAAGTAAATTATTTTACTATTTTGATCGCTATTTAGATAGACGTGACGGCATTGCGTGACACAAACTCAACCTTCATAACTCGGGAACCAAACATCTAAATGACTCGGGATTTTTTCTTGGGATTTATAACACTGACTTCTAAAACATACTTGAGAAATATCTTTATACAATCTATAGCTTAGATTTTGATGTTTCGATGACGTCATGTGAAAACCCGCAATATATACATGTACATGTATCTCAGCCCTTATTTAATCAAAATCAACTAATATTTTAGTAGTATTATGATACTTCAATGATTCTTCAAATTAACTATAGTGATTAGTTGCCATAGCAAGAGCCTTGGTTCCATACTACCTCTACCTCAAATTCAAGATTTTGACATTTTACCTTCACCACAGTTTGTGCATTTTTTTGTTTTATATTTTGAATACAAGTGTACAGTTTGCATGACATCCATCAAATACTACTAATATGACATCATTGACCTCCCAATTAACATATTAAACTTTAAACTTGAATATCTGCCGAACCAAAAATGCTAACAAGAAATGAAAAGTGCCAGTTTTCTTATTTTGTAACATGTTTAAATAGTCAAAATTGGAGACATAAAAATTTCATCTTAGTGGCATGTTAAGGTATGTGATGATATGGAATTCCAGAGGGAGAGGGGGCAATATCCATGGAATTCCTTTGACAAGGTGCCTTGAAAACTTTTGGAATGAAGGCAAGGGAAATTAGATGCCACTGTGTTAGGGCATGGGTATTTTTTGGAACCACCCATTAACAAGCGGGAGGAGAGTTGGAGTGGCTTTCAAAGTTGAATGCAAATGAGGATGATTCTGTATCCCAACTAAAGGCTTCTCCTGAATGACGGACTCCTTTTGAGTTTTTACTCGAAAAATATTCATAATTTGATAGCACTCTTTATAATGGTACTTACAGCATCCACATCGGCATCTTCACCACGTTCATCATAGAGATCATCAAAGGCGATTTCATCTTCTTCTTCTGGTGCGAATGTGGTGTCATTGATTTTAGCTGCACAGAAAATTTAATGTTAGGACCAACAAAAAATTGTGAAAATACTACAAATACTACATGACACAACTGTAATACTACATAATACAACCAAAATACCTACCTGTTTCTGGTAGCTCTCCATAAGACTTCAAGTTACGAGCCTCATCTGTGTTGTAGCGCAGAATGACATCGGCCTTGGTATCCTGGTAGTCTCTTAGTCCAAGGAGAATTATATCTCCAGTATTTATCCACACCTGATACAAAATAGTATATTCAGTTAAATCCTGTCGCAAATGAAGTATGTAATGTCATTAATCTTCACAGTGCTTTGCAATTACATGAACAAAATCATGAATGTCAATTAAAGTATTTCCATGATATCTGATAGACATTTGTCCTTGAAAACTTTGTGTTTTCCATCAATGTAATTAAAACACTTTTCAATACGGCATATTATAACATTCCACAAGCATGATTGAGAAGTACTGTAACTTCAGTGACTAGGAGTACATGGGAATATAAAATCCTTAATCTGTTTATACAAATCTATACATGTATGTGAGCCAGGTATTTTAGGGCACAAAACCAGGTCACGTTAGAGTCAAGGTGACAAAAATAAATTTACTACCAATTAAAATATGTAATCGTAGTTTGTAGCAAGTATTAAATGTACAGTAGTTATTATCAATTTATAGCCTCAAAGTTATAGGATAAACCCTTCTTCCTAGATAGTCCACATCATTTACATTTATAACTAATTTGTATCTATTATATAATACAATATGTCCTTATTTATTTCAATCTGTTTTAGTATATTTCTTTCTCCTCAAATTATATACCACTCTGATTTCATCTTAGATTAGATTTTGAAGGCCAAATGAAAATTACCTCCAATAAATTCTATACCTTCATGAAGGTGACTGCCTACTTTTGAACATTTTATTTGAGCCCAGGTGTGACGCTCAAAAATACTATTGAAAGATAGGTGACAGAGTGACTAATGTACAGTGAAGATCATTATGGATGTAAAAGTCATGAGAAAATCAAAATCACAAAAAATATCCAAATTCTAGGAGTCCATTCGATCAAACTCCATTTAAGATGGTAGAAGGTCTGACAGCAAACATGTACGTTCTGTATAAAAGAAATCAGATTGTTTAGTCAGAGCTAGAAAGCTTCATTTTGTCGGGGAGGAATCATAAAAAACCAAAAGGTATTTTATGACTGGTTTAACCCAGTAAAAAGGTTTTGGTATTACTTCCGCTCTGAAAAACTTATCGAAAGCCTTAAAATCACTGCTCCAGCAGTGATTGTCGAATGACTGGTTGCTTGACCAATCACACACACTAAAAAACTCTATATTCAAGTCTAAAATTTATTCTAATTAACAAATAAAACAGCTTTTTCTGTGCTCCGTTCAGTAATAAAGCATGCAAAAAGCTGTTTTATTATATAGTTCCTAATTTCATTTCTGTATTGAATTTATTTGCGCAAAAAGAAAGACAGACGCAGAATCTAGCAGCACTTCACACACGCAGATGGCGTCAACACTGTGCTTCATTCGTTAATAAAGTTTTGACCAATCAGTGCATGCTTACTGCCCTTACAATATTATACTTTATAATAAATAAAAATAAAGTGTAGGGTGTTTTGTATTTGTACTCAACATTTCCGTTACTGACAACATTTTCATAAGGTATCTATACGCCGACTTGCAATTTCTATTTGTACGGATATCAAGGATTTTGGTTTTCCTCACTTAGAAAAAAAATTCAATGGGAGGCAAGATTCAAACCTCGCACCATTGGCACCAAAAGTTATTACAATGCCTATACCAACCCTAACCCTAGCCACTCAGCCACAAAGTGAATTCGCTGGGATGCTTACAATTTTTGTCATATTTAAAACGATATTTAAAAATTCAATATCCGTACGAACAGAAATTCGGCATACGGTTACCGTACGAATGGCCACTGCGTATTTTTTATCCACTACGATTTTGTAATAACAAATAATTTAATTGTGCAATAAAAACTGGATGACAATATTTCTTTTATTCCCATTCCTGAGGATAAAATCTTGAATGAACACAAGATAATTGAGCTTACTGTATAAAAGGATTTTTACACGAGTATTGCACCATTTGAAAACAAGATGAAGATGCCTCATGAATAACTCAATTGAATAAAACACGAAAGACAATGATGACGATACACACAATCTGTGCCATAACCGTACCATAACCTAAAACTGTTTGAAGCAAAGCCATCAAACAAAAACTATGATAATTTTTTTTTCAGAATGAAAAAGTTAAGCGATTTTACCTTTTTTCTTAGTTTTCCACGAATGTGACAGAGTCGCTTCATTCCGTCAAAACACATGGCCTCTAGTCGACCGTTTCCCAACATCTTAGTAACCTGAGCGTATTCTATAACACAAAAACAGCAACCATGAATATGATAGAAACAAGAATCAAAAGATCGGAGAAAAAAAGGACAAAAAATCCAGTAACCTTGTCCGTCCTCTTTAAACACGAGCTCACGTTTTTCGGACTCATTTTCGTTCTTTCCTCTTCGTCGGTTTTTACCTCCTTTTCCTGTAAAAAAATGAGTAGATTTAGTAACAGTAATAAACTAAATAGATTAGAGACCTTATCCTACCCTTATTCTTCGGCATTCTGGTTTCAGTTAAGTTAAAAATACGTTAAATTTCCCTTCTTTTCTTGTGTTTTCTAGTTCAAAATGAAAATGGCGTCAATCTTATTCAGCGGTTTCCCCTTTTGACGCACGTGACGCAATCCTCGATTGTGCAATGAAAGCTATTTTCGGAGATACGTCGAATGACGTTCGGTTATTTCTCGAAAAATCGCCGGATTAAGTTCGGGAATGTCCTTAGCTAACTCTTAAAATAGCTATCTAGTGACGTGAATTGTATTGGTGACGTTACGGTGCTTAACTGATAACATTTGAAATGTTTACTACAGCGCTGTAACTGCGTGAATTCTTATATAAGTGGAATGGGGATGGAAATATGAATATGGCATTACTTTTTACTGGTGAAAAGACTTATATTTCATGGGTGTGATGGAGGGGGAATTTTTTTCACATCTAAAAATTCTAAATTGGGTAGAACTGAGAAAACAATGCTTTGTTGAAGTCGTTATCTTATGAAAAATTGCATAATCAATGACAATGGTTAAAAAATAATAGAAAACAAGAAATATATTTCCCAACAAACCCTAGGGGTACTCTTGCCCGTTTAGGTTAGGGATGTGTCGATGAGCCCTCTGGACCCTGTTCCAGAGCAAAATCCCTGAAATTCATACACTGTTCCAGAGTAAGATCGCTGAAAACCACACCCTGTTCCTGAGTAAGTATCCAAATGGTATATCTGATTTGCTGAATGATGATTTATTGTATGTTAAAAAAAACCATGTTCCAGTATTGCAAAAATAGATACCCTGTTACAGAGAGGATAGAGTATGATTTCATTTACACTGTCCCAGGGGGAGCATGATTTTATGTAGCCTGTTCCAAAGTAGACTTGCTAAAACCAATACCCCGGGCACAAATCTTTAATAGTTTTACAACAGCATGTTTAATATAAATAAAAATTTTGCTTCAAGTCTTGCCTACACTGACTCCCAAGAATGATCACTATTTTTATAAAGACAGCTGCAAGTTTACTTAAGGACTGTAAAGATCTGATATTGATCTTTCTCTCAACTTCTCTGTTATATATCCGTGAAAAGGTTAACTAACATAATTGTACAAATTAGGGCAAAGTATTGTTCACTGAACTCAATAGACCTTGCTAATTTGGGCAAATTTGTGCAATTTCATACAAAGTTTTTTGCTGATACATGGAATGCACTCTTATAGCACGTCACACAGTAGTATTTTCATGGTTATGGTATTATAAATCATTCTTTATTTTATTTATAATCTGCCTGCCACTTATCACAGGTAGTACAACAACCTTTGTAAGTCTAATATGTCTATGACTTGTTATTGCTATTTAAGTTACAGTGATTTTATTTACCCCGTGAAAGAAAAATGACTATTTAGTTAGTACTAGTGGATAAAGTATAAAAAAGAAAACAATGAGTTTAGAGTCTACAACTATAATGCTTAATGTTTTTTCACGGGTTAAATGAAATCACTCTACTGCGATCCACATAACTACAAGTTCTGTACATGTAATTTTTGTTTCACTAACCTTTGTAACGATCAAATCAGGGCAGATATTTCAAGTTCATTATGTTACAATAACTACAATTTTTAATATATTTTTGATATAACTGCCATTAATTATTATAAATGAAATTACTCCAATTTACAAGCTTTAGATTGGTAAGAACATTTTTATCCAATTCTATATATTGAGAATTGTCTATCTTTGTAAAGTTCAAAATAGATTCATTTAACATGTTTGTACAAAGCACAGCAACATTTCAGGATAAGAATGTGCGATACATCCTCTCTATAGGGTTTCTGCACATAGGACACAGGCCAAGCCCAGATGCACAGTTTGGACAGCAACTGATGTGTCCACAAGGAAGAAACACAATGCCAACTTCAGCATCCATGCAGATTTTGCAGATTAACCTTTCCTCTTGTGTTCTCTCCATTTCTCGTGTTGATGTGCTCAGGGTACCATTCTTAGTGGCTGAGCCTGGGGGTGCACTGTTGGATCTTTTTAATACTTGTTTTGAACCATTTGCTGGGTCCTGATGATAGGATATACTATGCACTAGACCTAAGTTTAATTGTGCTTGCTCTCTTTGATCCACGTTTTCCTCATTTCTATCAATGACTTGGGATTCTGGGTCAGGCCTGCACATTCCACCTGTTGGCTGTGCAGAAGAAGTGCTATTTTGATTGTCAAGAAGTGCTTGCATTAGATCACCTAGATTTGAGAACCCATTTCCAGTTCTTTGAGTTTTGATGGCAATGGCTTGATCAATAGCATCCCTTGTGAATCCCATTTCCATTGCCCTTGAGACATCGCTGGTGTTTAGATCTTCACTCTCTACATTACTTTCATAAAAAGAAACTTCAGTTGAAGGAATTTGAGAAACAGCTTGTCTGGAGCTCTGAGGACTGCTTTGAGCAGTAGTTTGGGCAGAAGAAGTAGAAATAACTGGCTCATGTGAGACTGCACTAAACTGAGGGCTTCTACTTTCATTCATAGACAAAATCTCCTCTTCTGTATGTCTCCATTGTGCTTGTTCAGGTACATGTGGGATACATTGATGAGAATATGAGGTGTTCTCTTGCTCTCTATAAAATGTCCTGGGATAATCCTGGGTCCTCTCTTGGGGATGAGAGGAAGAGTAGCTTGGATGTGTTGCCTGCCGAGTCTCTGCAGAACTAGCCACTCCAACCTGTTGATGCCAGTGTGGATTTCTCCCCTGGTGTTCAAACTGTGATCTTAGTGGTTGAGCAGACTTTGGATAAGTTTGCTCTTTAGCTTGGCTAGTGGAGCTGGGCATTCTTGTTGTGACTTGTTCTTGATCTTCTACAGGTCGATAAGCATGTTTGCCCTTATAGTGTGCAATAACCAGTGGACAATCAGGGGACCATCGTTTATGCTCCTCCCAAGGTGTGTCATGCGGTTCCCAATTTCGCAGCATAATGGCACACTTGTAACATTTGACATTATCTTGATTTCCAAGATAATAGAAACCAGCAGAGGCAAGCTCCCAGGGTCGAACCGGACAGTCCTCTGGCCAATCCACAAAAGTGGTCATCCTGAGGTGCTCACTTTGAAGGTCTGTTGGGGAAGTAATGTGTAAAGCATCCTCCGTGCGTACACGAGGTTCTTCACTGGGCATTGGATGCAACACTGGAATGCCAGAATTTTTATTATGATGATGAGGAGGAGGAGGCCTAGGATGGCCAGCAAGAACACTACCAGAAGCTGGAGCCAACCTTTCCTGAGTAACTGCTGTAGATCTATAATAATCAATGTCTGAGAACCTGGTATGAGGTAGTCGTGGTACACTAGGCCTTATTGCAGCCATACTAAACTGATCAGGAGTTTTTAAATAAGGATTGGGTTGTGGAGGATACCAGTTCTGTGAAACTGAACTAGGATAATTTACTGGAGGGTGTCCTTGATATGTTGATTGGGGATTGTAAAATGGTAAACTGTTCCCAGTGGCAGAAATGAACTGTTCACTTCTGTTAGACAGTGACTCTTGACTCACCATTGATCTTGGATCTCTATAAGGATTTAAATGTTCTTGTTGTTGCAGATATCTCTCTTGTAAAGCCGCCTGTTGACGTTGTGACAAGGGATTTAAATGGGATAAATAATAAGGTGCTGTATTCGGTGTTTGAAATCTAGGTTCAAAGTATCCAGAGTTCACCATAGATGGATTATAAGTTTTGAAGCTTTGCTCCTTGTATTGCACATCAACATAAGGACTTGTAGTTGGCAGCTGTTCTAAAGGGTTGTTTCCTGATGTAACTTCTGATGAGACAGGCTCTCCATGACATGTAACTGCGTAATTTTTTCTTTCAGTTTCGAGGACGAAAATACAGTTTGGTTTTAGACGCTTGTGTTCTTCAAAAGGATTATCCCCTCCGACCCAACCATGAAGTTGTAAATCACAAGAAAAACAGCTCACTCGATCCTCAGGGCCTGTAAAATAAAACCCAGCTTTCACTAAGTCTATAGGTTTGACTGGAGACTCTTTTGGCCATTGATTGAAAGTTTCGAGACGTTTATTTTCGCTCGCCATTTCGTCGTCCACATCTGGATGGACTTCTTCTATATTACATCGCAGACGATTAACATCATCTAAATATGCGTTTATTCGTGCTTGTTCTAGAGAATTGTACGAGCTATACTGAGATCCATGCTCATCTTTACTAGAACTAAGCGACGCTGGGTACGAAGGTCCAGATATATTGTCTTCTTTCCTTCGTAAACTACAGTCCAGTACTTCTTCTTCTCCTTTTTGCGCAACAGGAGCTTGATTATTTGTTCGAAGCTCACTAGTGAACCCATTTATGAAGCATCTTCTTTCCATTCTTAGATAAAAACTTCAATAAGACCAAGCCAATAGTAAAATGAGAAAAATACTCTTCAAATGATTAGACAGCCAAAATTTCACAACACAATAAAATGGTGCTCATATAGGACGCGTGGCATCGTATATACAGTTCCTTCTTTGGTTAGACGAGATGTGAACGGCTCGTAGGAAACGTCAGTTTGTAGTAAAAGCGAACAGGAGTAATATTAACGTGAATCTTTCAGCTCAAATTTGATTTATAAGCACATTTTCATCTAACAACTTCCACTACTTCCGCATTTTGCAACGCATGAGCAGTGAATGACACACACACGCTGAAACATCCTTAGAAAAGGTTATCTTATTGGCTGCGAAACCGTAATTAACTAAGTAACAATTTTATCAATTCTGTTAAATAAATTAAAATTTAAAAAGCTAACTAGTTCCAGTAGAAACCGTTTCGATGATTGAAAGAAATTCAAGTATTTCTTTTCTGAAAGAAATACCAGTAATATTCGTAGCATTTTTGTATCATTTTTGTATCAGGGATAGTCCTGTCCGAGAGAGACTGGCACTACGTATCAGTCCTATCCAAGATGGCGGCTGAAGGTGTTGGAAAAACTGTAGAAGAATCAAAGAATAAAGACGCAAAAGATGAAGATAACAAAGAAACCAACGAGAAAAAGCATAGAGGAATACCTGAGGCTGGGTTTTTAGTGAGTTTTTATTACCTCTGCTGTTTTATTTAGGGGTTGTGTTTTTATCCAAGTCGTTGTGGCTGTCATTGTCTAGTGTCTGGCGTTTGTTCTGTCACTTCGTTATAGTTATTACTTGCATGGTTACATCAGTTCTTGACCTAGGCATTGTATACGAAAAGCGATAAAACATGTGGTTGAAACCTTGGGAATGATGTGGACGATAAATAATTGGAGGAACATTTGAATGTGAGCATGTGCAGACATCCTGATAAACATGATTCCTCTTGTGATTTTTATTATACATTGTTATTGGTAATGGTATTATCTAGAAGAAATGGACAGAGCAGCCATCATGAAGATGGAGGGTGTTGATGGTGATGGTAATGATCAATGATGTCAACAATGGTGGTTGTACTGGTGATGATTGTGATGAAGATAATGATCAACTATGATGGTAATGATATTATCTAGAAGAAATGGATAGGGCAGATGAAGTAGAGTGTTTTGTTCAAAAGAATGATGTTGATTTGGCTCTACACTGGCATAGTTTAAAGGCAAAATTTTATTGGCACAACCAGTCTAATAACCACAAAGAACAGGCTTAGTCCAGTAGTTTAATGCTTAAATCGTGACCGAGGTGACTAAAGCACCAAATTTGGCACAGAACTTCGTTTTGATGTAACAAACGATTTCAGAAGGGGTGCCCAGTGAAACGAGGTCGGGGGGTCTGATTTCACTCCAAAAGGGGGAGGGGTGGGGTATTTCTCTTAAACTCGCTATATAAAGTAAATTGAATATATTAAATTCTTTGAAATAGTAATTTAAGCACTCAACTCCATGTACAGAGCTTCGTTTTGATCTAAGAAACGATTTACAAAGGACTGATTAGTTATATGAGGTCGGGGGGGTCTGATTTCACTCCAAAAGGGGGGAGGGGTGGGGTATTTCTTTTAAACTCGCTATATAAGTAAATTGAATATATTAAATTCTTTGAAATAGTAATTTAAGCACTCAACTCGTGTACAGATCTTCGTTTTGATCTAAGAAACGATTTACAAAGGACTGATTAGTTATATGAGGTCGGGGGGGGGGGGGCTGATTTCACTCCAAAAGTTTGAGGGTATTTCCTAAAACTGTCTATATAAAGTAGTAAAAATATAAATAAAAGCCATACGGTAATGATAAAGTTGATGAATAGCTCCTCATTAAAATAAACAATTTAAAAGGGATATCCATTGGTTTTGGGATGGGAGTGGAGGGGAATGTTTTTTAGAGGGGAGGGTATGAGACATTTTCTTCTTGAAATATACCTTTTCAATCTACTAATTAAGATATCTTTTCAACGCAAGATAGTTTTGGGTCTTACATATCACTCAATGTTATTTGCTGTGAAGCATTCGGGACATGCTGCATGGCTGGAGGGATATGATCTGGACCTGTTAGATCGAGAAGGAAAGCTTACCTCATCATGTTACAGGTTAGCTAGTATTGGTGCACCCAGCGGAGCAATAACAAAGCTCTGTGCACGAGAGATTCGACTTCACACATTTGCATCGGTTACTGCAGCCTTTTTTGCATCCATATCTCAGCAGCTCGGCGCAGGCTTTTGACGCATCGGGCAGTGCACTCCAAATAGGATCCCAAGTCTTCTTCATGGTCCACCCCCAGCCTTCTGGCGAGGGAATGTTCTGCTGGGCCTCCATACAAGTTGTCCAAATCCCTCCCTGGTAAATAGCTCTTCGTGTGTGCTGTAACAACGCTTCCTTAATATGATTAAAAGTCAAATTAATTATTTAAGACCAAGTGATGTATTTCTCAAAAACTAATGCAGCTAGTCAGTTACGAGCAGCAAAACCTCTTGTACTTGTCTTCTTACCTGTGTTGGTGGAATATGTTCCAAGTTTCGGTTTTGCTTGGTGAACAGGTGACACCGTGATTCATTGACACAACTGGTTGAGCTTGATTTGTCATACATGACCACAGTGAGACGTTCAAGAGTCTTGAAATGGGGTGACATTATGTCGATGGCATCAAATGGATTCTCCTTAATATGAATGAATGCATCGGTTGCTTCTTCATATGATTTCCAAGCCCCCCAAGCAGTCTGCTTCCCCCTACCAGAAAACGATGAAGTCGTATCACAGCCTGTAAAGGCATGGAAGAGTGGTAGGGCATTAGCCTTTCTCTCACCAAGCTTCTCGCAGATAGCATTAATATGGTAGCACCGATAGTATTTTCCCATGCCAAAGCCAACCCAAATATCAAGAGGGCCATAACTTCTCATCAACTGATAAAAATGTCCAGCAATGATTACGATAACATCAGTATCGACTGTGCGAACAAAAATGGATTTCTCGCCGTTTCTTAGGGCGTCCAGGATGTGTACAATTATCCTCGTGTCAGCTTCTTCCTGGTCACACACCTGCATGACACTCTCCCCACCTGACGTGACATTCACTCCTGAGGTGATATAGATCTTCTTGCCTTCATATGGGCAAACAAAGCTTCCAACTCGCTCTGACAAAAGTGCAAAGAGTTCTTCCTTATTTGTCGAATCAAGAAGAAAGTTTTTCCAGTCTCGAGGAAGTTTGGTATTCCCTCCAACTTTCTTTCTTCTGCCTTGACCTGGTTTCTCTCGTGTGGCCTCTTTTAAACTATCAGAACGGTACTCATCCCAAACGACATCAACTCGCTTTGACGAATGAAGCTCCCGAGTTAAGAAAGGTAAAAATACTCTTTCGACATACTGTGAAAACGTAGACGCCGGCCCAGGTAGTAATGCATGGACAAGAGCAGCACCATCAAAGATTTTTGTATCATAACTGGCTGGCGGGTCTTGCTGTGATGGTACTTCAAGGCATTTTAGAAGATCTGACTTCTTGCCGAAGCGCATTTTACCAAACTGAGACAATGATGGTGGATATGGCTGGTTCTCGTGTTTGAAGAAATCTTCAAGGTCTCCATCCCGGTTCTGACTGGCAATATATAGTTGACTGAACAAGCTACAATCGCTTTTAAGTACAGACAATTCCTTCGATGTTTTGGAGGAGGTTTTTGGTTTCTGGCGCTTGAACAAAGGTAAGGAATTCTTCTTGATCGGGTCGTTTATAGACACCTTCTTCTCTACGATCACATTGTGGACATAATCCTTGTATTTCGCGGATCCGATATCTTCGATTGTGCGCACAGTTATCGCAACAGATTCGTTTGCACAGTCGTGAGAGTCTAAAGCGATAAGTTCAGGAGAATCATCGATGAAGGGATTACCCATTTCAGAGATAGTGGCAGAGAGGTTTTTCACTTGCTTTTGAAAAAGTTTCTGCGAGGAGAGGCCTTGATCATGATGGGCGTAGCTACTTTCTTCTTCATTATCATCATAATAAGGCAGGTCTACTTCAAACTCCTTGAGAAGTCTAGCCAGCTCAGGACCTGAAACCATCCATCTGGCAAAGGCTCCAGGGTTTTCTGTCAACCCAACAGCTCCCCCAGAACCCTTAACAAGAGCATTATTTTGCTCGTGTGCTTGGTCAACTGGAATGGAAGAGAACTTCTTCGCAGTTTTCTGGATAACCCAAAACTGTGACAGCTGCTGCTTGATTCATCTGGCAATAACTTCATATCTTGAATGAAGACGGGCACCCATCGGGAATAGTTCACATGGTCTAACGCAAAAAACCACGGGGTTAATGCCTCCAGTACTTCTACAAAAAGATCAAACTTCCTTTCGCGGTGAGCTTTTATAAACACCAGGATCTTGATTTCCAGTTGCATTATAATATCCCAGAACTGAAAGGTAGGACTCTTCTTCATCATATTGGACCTCCATGACGCAAATGAATCTTCATCATCAAAATCTTCTGCTGATCGAAATGCATCTCTCTGCAGTTTGAAAAGAGCAACCACTGTGACCTGATGAGCATTTGAAATATGCTTAAAGCTTTTGGAGTGAAATCAGACCCCCCGACCTCGTTTCACTGGGCACCCCTTCTGAAATCGTTTGTTACATCAAAACGAAGTTCTTTGCCAAGTTTGGTGCTTTAGTCACCTTGGTCACGATTTTAGCATTTTTTGGGCCTAAGCAACTGGACTAGCTAGGGAAAGGGCCCACTGAAACCTAAAATTATTTAAAGCTAAAATTACAATGTATAAAGAGAAATAAAAGGGGAAACAGTACAAAAAACTCACAGAATTGACACCACGGTATACAAGTATGCCACAATACTTCAAGCACATGTAAAACATATGGCGCGCAAAGGATAGCGGGAAATTTATGCAGAAAAAAAAAACGTAGACTAGAACTATAACAATGCGGGAACTCAGGAATGCCCTTGTTGGGGATTACCCCCAGCAGCCAGCTGTCATGACAATGGAGGGTGTTGACGATGATCGTAATAATCAAGGATGTTGATGATGGTGGTGGTGCTGGTAATGACTGTGATGATGATCAGTTGACTTACACATAATGGTGATGGTGGTTGTGATAATGGTAGCAATCAACAATGGTGATGAGAGATGGTAGTGGTGGTGGTGATGTAAATAATAATAATAGTGGTAGTCATGGTCGGGGGGGATTGGAAAAGATGCAGAAAGCACCATGGTAGTAAAACTGACCAATCAGAACCCTGTATTTTGAGAGAGGGAAAAACAAAAAATGGCCAAGACAAATGATAAGGCAAGACCTAAATTTCATAGGTTTTATAGTGTTTATTTGTTTGTTCTTGGGATGAAATTTTGTAGGCTTAAAGTGTAATTTATATTGAAGGTAACATAAAAGTTTACTTCAATATCTTGCTTATGACATGTTCTGCAAACTCAGACATTCCAAGGGTTTGTTGTGAAATTGGTTTTCGCTGGTGCCAGTAAAAAGTACCGACTGATTATTTTTGATTGACAACAGGAAAAAAAGTTCAGTGTGCAGCTTGCAACTACCGAGTTAGCATAGTTATGAAAATCAGAGTAAGCAATATATATTAATGTGGTATATGCATGATGTTTAGATTCAAATTGAAGCCTTTTGTTTGGTCTAGCCTTAAACAGGCAGCTCAGTTCTTCCAATATTTGACAAGGAAAAAACAATTGGCTTTGAAGCCCCTTTGCTTAGATACTGTAATATTTGTAAAAGTAATATCAGTTGATAATCATGCAAATAAACTACAGCTACCATTCCTCCTTGTGTTAAAAATTAAGTTGGTCAATGTGAAATCGGTGAGATAAAAGTTGGCCTTGGCACGTTTCGACCCCCTTATGATTTTCTGGGTGATGGTGATGACGATGATGACAATGATCAATAATGGTGATATTGGTGATGTGCATTATTATTATTTATTTATTTATTTATGATTATGATGATGGTAATAATGATAATTTTGATGGAAGTGGTGGTGTTATGAAGATAACAATAGAGACAGACAGATAGATTTTTTTCTATTAACTTTTAATAAATGTTTATGGGCAAGGAGCTCCATAAATTACTGGCAGACACTCTAAGTGATCTATCCTCATCACCCTCAGGTTTATACTGTACCTTGGAAATTTTACAGAATAATAGTAAGGTAGACGATGTTTCTTTCCCCAGGATGATGTTGAGAAATACATGAGTTCTTTAGGCACTGATACAGCAGAAGACTCTATTAAAATACTCGATGAACAGCTTAGGAAATACAAGTACATGGAATTAAATCTTTTAGCTAAGAAAAAAAGGTAACAAAACCTCTTAACCACACTTGCCTCTTTAAGCTTGTGGTGATGGACTGTATATATGTATGTAATGACTGTATATATATATGTATGTGATGACTGTATATAATGTATGTGATGACTTTATATAATGTATGTGATGACTGTGTATATATATGTATGTGATGACTGTATATAATGTATGTGATGACTGTATATAATGTATGTGATGACTGTGTATATATATGTATGTGATGACTGTATATAATGTATGTGATGACTGTATATAATGTATATTATGACTGTGTATATATGTATGTGATGACTGTGTATGTATGTGATGACTGTATATAATGTATGTGATGACTGTATATAATGTATGTGATGACTGTATATAATGTATGTGATGACTGTATATAATGTATGTTATGACTGTGTATATATGTATGTGATGACTGTGTATGTATGTGATGACTGTATATAATGTATGTGATGACTGTATATAATGTATGTGATGACTGTATATAATGTATGTGATGACTGTATATAATGTATGTGATGACTGTATATAATGTATGTTATGACTGTGTATATATGTATGTGATGACTGTGTATGTATGTGATGACTGTATATAATGTATGTGATGACTGTATATGATGTATGTGATGACTGTATATATGTATGTGATGACTGTGTATATATATGTATGTGATGACTGTATATAATGTATGTGATGACTGTGTATATATGTATGTGATGACTGTATATAATGTATGTGATGACTGTGTATATATATGTATGTGATGTCTGTATATATATGTATGTGATGACTGTGTATATATATGTATGTGATGTCTGTATATATATGTATGTGATGACTGTGTATATATATGTATGAGATGTCTGTATATATATGTATGTGATGACTGTATATAATGTATGTGATGACTGTGTATATATATGTATGAGATGTCTGTATATATATGTATGTGATGACTGTGTATATATAATGTATGTGATGACTGTATATAATGTATGTGATGACTGGACATAATGTATGTGATGACTGTATATAATGTATGTGATGACTGTTGTATGAGATTACAGAGTCTAATTGACAAAGAGTTTGATGTTTATTACCAGGCTTCAAGGTCAAGTCCCTGATCTTGTATCAAGTCTGGAAATGGTTAAACTACTTAAATCTAAGAAGGTGGGTACTTGTAGGTAATTTGTCATATTAGTAGTTAAAGAGGATCTGAGGAGAGCTATATACTATGTACTCCAGTTAAATATCTCACACAGAATTATTAGAATTTGGTATGAATAGGGAGAGTTTGAGAAGTGTGTGTTTAAATGGTTTTAGAAAATATTCATTCCTAACCAAGAGTGCAGGTGATATCCTATCAGGTGTTTCATGTTAAACAAACTGTAGTGAGAATACTATTCACTATTGCCAATAACATTTAATTTACCTGCTTTAACTACATTAAGCATTTAGGTTTCTATGGTTTGTTAGCCAGAACAAAAAACTGTATAACAAGAGAATATTCTGCGAGTAAAAGCAGGGTCTACACTTCATGCTTAAATTAAGCATATGCTTATGAGTCCGTAAGTGGAGTCTGTCCATTTCCTGCATGTGGGGACCCTGAAAAACGTCTGGCCTGTAATGTATCTCCCCTGGAAAATTCATAGGGAAAATACTGGGAAATATACTCTTATTTATATTCTCTGCACTAGTATTAAATTCTGAGCTTCCCTGGCACTCTTGTTAGGAATGAAAATCATCAATCTACTCCATGGGTGGCATGTGAAGATTCCCTGTGACTTCACAAAAGGCTCTACTAACTGATTACTTTCATAGAACATAAAGTTTTATTGAAGATTACTGCTATTTTCATAAACATGGAAACACTGTAGTTGCATTTTGTCCATTGAAACTTGGTTTTTCACTGCCGCCAGTCAAAAATATGAAAGATATTGAGGAATTAGTTTTGATTGAGGGCAGAAAAAAACAAATTTCAGGGTGGAGAACCCATTTAACCAAGTTCACATGCTCACATGTAATCACATGCTGAAAATGGCAGTAAAGCTTTCTTTGGAATATCAAGGGAAAGGAAACCTTTGAGAGAGTCTTAGTTTTTTAAGAGGGCAGAAGAGGGCTGAAAGTTCAGCAACTCTCCAATGAAAAATTTTCTTTCATTAATAAAATCTCTTCCTTTAATCGGTTAATTGGGTATAGTTTCCTTGGTAATTGTTCCAGTGGGGGAAGGGGGTACTCCCATATATGGACTATACAGGGATAATCCCCTGAACAGGGTATTGTTTTTTGAGCTTCATGTCATAAACAGGGTAATATGCAATATCATAATCAAAACAGGAGCTCAATGCAATTAATTATATCTTCTGTCATAAACAGGGTATACAAATTTGAGTTTTTTTATCATAAAAAGGGTTGCCCAGAATCCCAGCGGAACATCCCTACACAAATCCTGGCAGAGTAAACACCCAACCCCCCCCCCCCCCCCACCACTGTGATTGCTATGAGGCAACAAGGTCATCATTTTATGCTCCAAATTGTGTTTAGGAAAAAGGAGAGGAATGTCATAGTAGATTTCTGTTGTCCGACCAACTCTATGCTAATGCTGTAGTCCCACCATCAGAGAAAGTCTGTCTCTGGCTTGGAGTAAGTAAAGAAAACTTTTTATCTCTCCCCCTTCTTTCCCATGATTCTATGCAGGCACTACCCCCTTTTCTGACAGCTCATACATCCAATCTGCATTTGATGCATTTAAGTATTTGACAATGTCAACACCCAGTGTAGCTTAGTGATTGATTGTGATTGTTTTTGTGATTATTTCAGGCCAATGTGATGCTTGAATACACAATTGACGAAGCAGAGCAGTTGCTATCAAAGAATCTATCTACTGCTAGAAGCAGTCTAGATGAGCTTCAAGATGACCTGGGATTCCTGCGTGACCAGTACACTACGACAGAAGTCAGTATCCTTTGAAATAAAATTGCAAACATTAACAGTAAGTGACTTGCTTTATAGAGTTCAAGGGTGCCCTATTACCTCAGAACTTCCATAATTTTATTGGTAATCTACTTGAAAGGGAGGAAGCAACCATGATGTGCAGTAATAATGTTATGGTGCATGTGCATGCATCATGTGTGCAGAGTAATGTTTTGGTAGAGCCCTGTAATACATGTATGTAGTATGGTGTATGTGCATGCATTGCATTGCATGCAGAGTAATGTTTGGTAGAGCCCCCTGATACATGTATGTAGTATGGCGTATGTGCATGCATTGTGTGCAGAGTAATGTTTTGGTAGAGCCCCTTAATACATGTATGTAGTATGGTGTATGTGCATGCATTGTGTGCAGAGTAATGTTTTGGTAGAGCCCCCTAATACATGTATGTAGTATGGTGTATGTGCATGCATTGTGTGCAGAGTAATGTTTGGTAGAGCCCCTTAATACATGTATGTAGTATGGTGTATGTTCATGCATCATATGTGCAGTAATGTTTTGGTACTGCCCCTAATATGTTTAGTATAGTACATGTGCATACTTGCTGTGTGTAGTAAGTTATAAAGCATGTGGTTGATGATGTGCAGAACATGAGAGAAGTTTTAGGATTTGAAGCATTACACACAGTGAATTACTTTAGTCTCAACACTTCTGAACTGTTGTGCTAATACACAGCATGACAAGCTAGTTTTTATATTTCTTTTATTAAATACAATAGTTATTTTGAATTTGAATGAAAAAAAGGTATGTGCACATGTTCTTAAAAAGAACACACATGCAACCTATTAAAAAGCAAGATTTATAGCTACAGTTGTTTTATAATGGAATTTAGAAGCCAAGTTGATACTCTTAACTAACATTCTCTCAGACATGGCTAGAGTGTACAACTGGGATGTGAGGAGACGGCAAGCCATGAAGGCACAATCCTAATGTTGCAGGCAAACTTAGACTAAAATCAATTGTGTGTTTGTATGTGTTACCAGTCATATGTGTTATTTTATTTGTGATTTATTAAATATCTGGATTAGTCTTGAAACGCTGGTTTTCTTGTCAATTCACTTTGCTTAAAATATACAAAATTTAAGAAAGATCGGTATTAATCTCCTCTTCTGACAGGAGAATTATTACATTAGGATACAATACTATGTGTAGTTTTAAAAAATAACTATACCCTCATGTAGTGTGAGAGAATTTGACAGATGATACAGGGACATAAATAACATCAATTTTATTGGGGGGGGGGGGGGGGTGGCGCTAAAATACTTTAGAAAATTTCATTTGATTTGATTGTTATATACTGGCATAGCAAATGCTATTAAAGTGCCTATCACCCTTCTGACAATTTTCTCAGTATTGATTCTACATGGGGTAAGATGTTGAATAACCTTTAAAAATTTCATAGTTTGAGTGCTGCTTCTTGAAGTTATAAACTAAGGTTTTTTCCATGTCATATGCTAATAACTGTGACATATGAGGAAGCATTTATGTTTACTTGTTGTTTTTTGTAATTCAAAACACCTGCTATTATGTGAACCCTAACTTGCAGTACTTTCTATAAGAGAAATGGGGAAAACAATGACGTGTTTAATTTGTTTGGTATATTAAATGATAACTCCTCAGGGAACTGTGAAAGGGACTATCTAGTTTTATAATTTTAGCAATTTAAGTGTTATTACAAACAAAATTAATTATAACAAACAAGAGTATTTTTAAAAACCTCTTTTCCACCAGTAATACAGTGAAATTTAACAACATTTACTGATACCTTTGTCTTGGTCCCTTCAGTAATCCAATATGTTGTTAACACCAAAGACCTCACACAAACAGTTAGTGTATGACCAGTATGTACTGTACAGGAACACTCACCATTTCCTCAATTTCCTGCTTATTCAAACAATTCAAACAGATAACATACCTCTCATTTTGCAGGTTAGCTTTGTAATTAACCTGCCTGCTTTCCTTAATATCTTATAGGACATACAAATCTAGAAGGGGATATACTTTTTCATAATTTACTGAGAGACTGAAGATTTCTAATCTCCGCTTTGCAACAAATTTCTTAAGTCAAACCACTCACGACAAGTGCTTTACACTTGATATACATTACTTTTGTTTTCTCTGTAGAAAGGTAAGAGTGTCAACCTTGTGGGAGGTTTGCCTTTACTCCTACTTATCTTCCTAACCCTCTCTCTATTCACACTCTAAAATGCATGGCATCCAGGTAGGGGGGGGGGGGGACTCCTATACATACATAAGAGCAGGGATACTTGCCAGAAATTTTAAAAATGAGCCCTAAAAGCTACCTGACTAGGTAGGCATTGCAACTTCTGATCTTTATTCCCAAAAGGTACCAATTTCTATTACCTATTGTTAGAAGAACCGCAAACAAATATTCTGAATTACAACTGCAATAATATCAGGTATCATATTACCCTACAAACACCCTAAGAGGTAACAAATAGCAGATTTGGAACCCTTAAAGCTTTGACAAGCATCCCTGCACTTATTCTATCAGAGTTCTTAGCCCTATAGTCCCTATGGACTATATGGGGATGATCCGCTGAACAGGGTATGGTTTTTCGAGCTTCTTGTCATAAACAGGGTATGCAATTTCACTCAAGTTCCAAGTTCTTCCTGAGTTTCCTGTCATATTCAGGGTTTCTACTTTCATATTGACTGAAACTGGTTTTTATGGTCGTAAAAAAACGATACATGAGATGACATGATAATGGAAACGGGACCTCAGTGCAATTAATTATATTATTTGTCATGAACAGGGTCTACAGATTTTTTGTTGTTGTTGTCATAAACAGGGTACCCCTTTCAGAATCCCAGCGGAGCAAAATTAGTTTGGTTCAAGTATCTGAGTTAGCAGAATTTTCAGAAGTGTATTATTAATATTACTAATTTTGTTGTTTCCTTCCTATTTACCCAATCAAGTTATAATATTACTCTATGGGTGGTCATTTGAACAAGTGCTGCAGCCAACTTATCATGTGTATTACTTCCGTCAGATTAATGCTCAAAGGTTTTAGCAATCTGTTTTCTCCAATAAATTAACATCAGTCAGGAAATCTGCAATTTACCTTGGAATCCAAAATATTTAAAGACCCTGATTTATTTCAGTACCTTTCTCTCCAAGTAAATAAAACCATGAATATGGTCACAACTCTCAATTATTTATATGTGTAGATGAACCAGATTAACTCTACATGTGTCTCTCCCCTTTGTGTAGTTCATGACTGGATTCCCAGTTAAGCCACACATGAATTGAGTTTGGTCGATGTGTAATGTTCTCTTCCTTTCCCCCAGGGGTTTTCCCAGGGTTCTCCAGTTTTTAATAGTGTATGTGGACCAAACCTCACAGAAGAGCCCCTATGGGGAGTGATGTATAGGTTTCAGTCTGGGGTATCAGGTATACTAACAGACTAGGAGTAATTTTACTGAGAGAAAATAGTAAGCAAAATTCAAAGTAGATATTAATTCCATTGTTTTCTTTAGTTTTAATTGGACTGTTTTATAGTCACTAATTCTATGGGGTACTATGAATGAAAATACCTTCTGCAAGATCTGCAATTTGGTACCTCTTCTATAAGTGTCGCAAATCTAAAAGAGCCTCCAGAGAGTAAGCTTGTAGCTCTTACTCAGGTAATAAGATAATCAAGAATATATATTGAAAGCTGAAGTGAGTTGTAATTCATGATCGGGATATCTATTTTTGGTTCATCTGACTTATGCTAATAGCACTCAAGGATAAATGAGTAAATTGCTTCAGAGTTGGTACCTTTTAGGTTTAAAAATCCACCTGCTTGGCTGGACAAGACTCGAGTACCTTAAGGGGTCATTTTCACTAGTTATAGCCAAAACCTCATGTGTTCTTAAAAAGTCTACGTGTTTTATCCATAATCCTACATTCAATATTGTCTGAATGCAACAGACTCAAGATGAGACCATCCTATCTATATTGGAGTCCCCCACCTAATTATACAACTTTTTTTCAAGGGCTATTGCATGTAAAATCACTCTAAAAGTTGTTTATTGAAGATTGTTAAAGATGGTATTATTATTCAGGCTGTTGTGTGAGATGCCAGCAGAAACTTTCCAAACCCTCCCCTTCCTCCTCCAGGGCTGTATTTTAGGGAAATTTGCCTTACATGATTGAGACTTTGAAATTAGAGATGATGATTTAACAGGTGCCATTTACTATCACCATTCATACATGTAATATTAATTTCTGTTAAGATGTATACTGATCATTAATGAGTGGTACTAAGTTGTTAACAAATGATTTTTATTGTTGTCATCAAAAAGTTTACAAAAATACCAATGTATAAATGTTGATTATGAAAATTAATAGCAAACTACAAAACAAAAAGTAGCAATATTTAATAACATCTATTTTCATGAGTATTCAACCAAACGATGGACAAAATTTTGGCTTGTTATCACGGGCTATTTTCCTCTACATCATTTCCCTTGAGTATTACTTTTTTGCTCACCAGCAACTGCTTCTAAAACAAATATCAATTTCCAAGAGCCTGGTTCGAGTTTAACAAAGAAGAAACATGGCAAAACAAATAAAATTGGTTATGAAAATAGGTGTTATTTTAGTAACCAAGTATTAACTTCAGGTGGGAGAATATTCACCTCACCCATCCCATGCAGAATGTAACTACTACTACCCATTCCAAGAGCAGAAAACTGGGTCAAGATGTCATTACAGTGCATCATGGTACAGGAGGAATATATGCCTTGTTAGGAATATATCCCCAAGACAGTCCTATGATGCATTGCAATGCCTACTCCACCCAGTTTTTCCTTTCACTCAGATTGGTTAATAACTAGAAAACTCTATTCTGACCAATATTTATGTATTGGTAACAAAATTAATAGTTAGTAAATTAATATATCCATATGTATGTGCACTAGCAATATTGGTTGATTGGTATAATTGGACGATTATCTTACAGACATTTTAACATGCAAAGTCTGCTCTTATAAAGAGCACTAAGGCTTACATTATGCAAAATTAAGTTGCCATAGTAAAACATCCCAAAACAAGAGACATTGTCCTTAATTTACTGAGATGTTCTTAATGACTTCATTAGCTCAAAATACCTACTTTTATTATAATCACAGTCATCTTTGTAGTGGACGTGAAATCATAGCTACCATTTTGGTTGACTATAACAAAAGATTACTCCTGGTTTCTGTTGGTTACCCAATGTGCCCAGGAGGGTACTCGGATTGGAAAAGGATGGGGATGCTTGTTATACTGAAACCTTGCATCTTTTAAGATTCTAGGATTTGGTTTCTCAGGACCCAAGATTAGATAATAACAGCTGTACAATGACAGTTGTAATTCAAGATATTTATTTTTGGTTCATCATCTGATATCTACCTACTTAAAAAGCCATTTTCAAAATTTCTGACAAGCATTGATCCCTGCCCTATTATATTATAGTACCTTCAGCCATTTTATTCTCTAATCAAACATGTCTTGAGAAAAGAGAATCTAATAACCAAAGTCAGTATTAGTACTGGTTGCATGTTACATGTACCATTAAAGGTAAGGTTGCTTGGCAGTAAGTTGTTTCAAAATCTGACACAAAAGCATTTCGAAAATGCTTCTTTTCAAAAAAAAATAAACCTTTATTTTGAGACCAAAAATGTGGGCATTAAGTTATGTTAATGAGTACTCTTCATGAATATAAACAACTTACTGTCTCAACCTTTACTGTAACTCTAAAACTTGCATATTTTCAGCCTTAGTAAACATATCAAAAAAGATATTTTTAAGGATAACATTTTGCTAAATGCAAAAACAGGTTTGGATATTTACAATGGAGTATGATCCTTACAATGGAAAAGTGATATTATATAAATGTTCTAAATTAAAACATGCAATATTATTTGTTGAATACCTGGGAATTTAAAATACCCAAAGCTATAATACAAAACAGTTTAAAATGCATAGAAATGATGCTGACCATTGTCAAGGCTTTTAGAGGAATGTCATAAGCAGTTTAATATTGCCATGGTCAATATTATTATAGACTAAGTAAAAAAGCCTTTTTTAAAAACCTTTAAAACACACCAATATATAAAAACTAAGTTATTTTAACTGGGTGCCTAAATTTGTGACTATTAATTTCAGATATAAAAATTTAATTCAGTTTTAATTTTACCCAAGTTTTAGAAATCCCTAAATGCACTTCTACAAAACTCATGTTGATAAATATACTTGTTAATAGGGTTACATTATAAAAAATGCAATTGAATTTTTCAAAAGAATTCCAAGCACAAGGTGGAACCTTGCAACATTCTCTTTCTAACTATCAATTATCATGCAGCTAAATGATACTCTGCAGTGTGTTGCTAGTATTTTTATAACACTGACGACATATTCCAGTATGTCAGCTGTCAACTACAATGCCCATGATTAATCAAAAACAGAGAAAAACCTGAAAAACCGAGATTGCTGGAGAAAATTCAGTTTATCTCAAATAAAGTCAAAAAAGTCATTTCTAGATTATAAAAAAGATTATTGCTGCACTGTGCTATTTTCAGCTACAAAAACCGTAAACATAAAAAGAGCAAAACAAGCGCTTTATTAGCAGAATGCAGGGAACACAAAAATACTGTTACCAACTGTTTTTTTATGGTACAACCATAATCCCACGCTTGTTAATACCGTAACTCATAAACTGCTGGCAGTTCAACTAAACTTCCTAATTGGAGAAACAATATTTTGATTTAACGGACACATGGGATCCAAATTGCTATAACTTTACCCTTGACAGAATTCAAGCAGAATACCTTGCTTCAGAAAAAAGCTCTTATGCTAAAAATTTGTGACATAATTATTGAATGGGTGGTTGTCATGACAACTGTAAAGATGTTGGCATAGCAACTGTATTGATATGAATTTGTGTTGACCTTTGTTCCCTTTGTCTAGAAGCTAACAAGAATCACACCTATGAAATGCTGCACACACTGCGAAATTTAAAATGTACATTATGGTATTTACCTCAAACTCTCTAAGATTGTACAAAGTGCAATATATGTTTACCACATAATGTCATAAAGCCATCTTTTTATGGCTTAGTTAATTTTTTTGTTGCCTCAGATTAATTTTTTTTTTTGCTCAGTTGGACTTAATCAGAGGCAAATCTAGGGGATTTTATCATTGGTTCATCTGAACAATCTGACCTGTAATTGAACTCCCCTAAATGACAACTACGAGCCCCAAGTTAGAAATATCCAATACGAAAGAATAGGTTCTTCAAAATTTGATTTGAGTTTTGATTTATCCCTTATTATAACCTGGATTCACTGCTTCAAAGGTATACTGTACTTGGTTTTGTTTGATTACATTATCACTGTTGGCACCTTAACTGACTTGCCAATGAGTATGGATACTTTGATGGCAGACACGCATGACTATTACAGCAGCCATCTTTTGGTAATGATAATCTACATTATTTTCACCTCTTGCATGCCTTGTATAGATCATCAGTTGTCTTTTGAAAACTGCAATTAAACAAAATCAATACTGTGTAAAGATTTAAGGAAACATTTATGTTGCTTACTAGAATATCAAGTAATGCAATAACTTCAAGTAATTTCCCCAGACTAAGAATCCGCACTGTGAGTGGAAATCACCTTAGATGCTGACTGTGAGCCCTTAGTACATCAATGTTTTGAATTGCAGCGTACATATGTTAAACTATTTATCATTACTCTTACCCTATGCCTCTTGTTCTTCTCCTTCTTCAAGCAATAGTTGAGTCAGCTTTTCTACATTTGATTCCTTTGGATTATCATCCATTATCTTAAGAACTTTAGCAGCATCGTTAGGGAATACCTCCAGTAGTTTCTCATATACTCTCACTCTGTCCTCTTCTAGTGTCATTTCACTTCTTTCATTTGGACCATCCGTTACCTCTGTATCTGTTGGACAAGATCTTGTCCTGTAATAGCCACTTCCTTGACCACTGTTAAAGTTGTTAGGGTAGTGTGGATGAAAGTGTGGGTTTGTGTTGTAGTGGTATTGAGGGTATTGTCCATGAGGTTGCTGAAACTGTGTCATTGCCCAAGGATGTGCAAAACCAGGCTGCACTGGCTGATACGAGGGTTGATATGCACATGCTCCATATACTTCTTCTGGGACTACCATCCCATGTGAGATGTCAGGAGGAGGTGCCATGTTTCGATGATTTGGATACATTTGTTGTGGATTGTAATGACCATTACCCCTTGGCAATGAAGGATACCCTTCAAAGCTGTCAGACATTACAGGAGGTAGGCTTCCCCTGCGAGCTAAAGGTCTATTATAATGTTCAGGCATGCCACTTACTTCACGGTATGTTTGTGACTGTGGTAGTGGATCTGAAAAAGGTCTTTGACTTGGAATGGAGTGATTGGTGCGAAGTGTTGGAGGAAAGAGACGAGCCATATTATTGTACATATCAATTTGTGGAATAGGGAGAGGCTTTGCATGGCGTGGTGGAGGAATTTCTGTGGGGGTTGGTGGTAAAGGTTTTGTTAACAAGTAGGCAGGCATGTCTGGAAGAGGTGGCAAGGGCCTTCCTTGCCTCTGGGTGCAAGAATCCCTATAAGAACCAGACCTTGGCTTGGTTTCCCCATATGGGATGACAGGGGGAGTCAAATGCACCTTCTCTGATAACCGGTTGGCCAACATCATCATTTCTGCTTCTGTCTTAGAGTTTCTCTCAGGATGCAGATATTTACACCTATTACCATAGGTACATCGTCGGCCATAAGGACATGCCTTGCCACATCCTTTCAGAAGAAACTCATTCAAGAAAGGTCCATAGCGCCCTGAAGGGTCATCAGGAGGCATAAATCTGTCATTTGCAAAGGAATACATCAACAGTCTTTGGTCAATGACTTTTTTCCACTCAGAACTTTCATTCTGAAGGTCACGGAAGTTGTCATTGGAAACAATAATGCCATCTGTTTGATGTGCAAGCCTGATAATGAACCTATCATCATAACAAATCACACGTCGACCATTGACACATCTTGAGGGTGTCCAAACTAAGATATTGTCCTCTTCAAGACGAGTAAGGACCTCTTGGTCAATAATAGGGCTTTCTGGCTTAGATGCTTCTTTTCTCCATGAAGGGACAAACACCTTGATGTCCCTGTGACCTCTTTCAATGAAATAGTCCACAGCAATCCCAATCCCACGGCACGAAAATACTTTCTGGCTACCATGGCTATGGAAAAAATGAAAAAAAAGGTGTGAATTGAAACCAATCATGTCTAGCATTGGGGGAAAACTTGATCCAATTGACAAAAAAAGATTAAAAATTTATTGATCAGACTTTTAACTTTAGTATTTATTTCTCAAACTCAAATTTCTTGAGATAACTTTCAATCTGTGTGCTAGAATAGAAAAACCATTTGATCTTTGTGGCTGTATTTGTTTCCATCAACATTTTACTATCTAGACACTTAAAGTACAAGCACTTGATCAAATTTTTTTTCAATTACTTCATCATGAATTTGCAATACTGTAGCGCTAATTGCCGTTACCTAACCAAACATGCTCACCAGATGAAGTTATTTTTACATGTGGAATCTTAATATAGATCAGTGATTGACAAGATGATTCAGTTAACGAAATTACTTAAGATTTACCCGATTATCTGCCTTCCCATCTCTTATTTCTAACATTTATTTACACAGCTTGTACACTGAATTGATGGAGTCAGGAATGAATCCATATTGCCTGGGGCATTAAAACAAAGGCTCCTAACAGCCTTAAAACTCCATTAACGACAGACCATTACTTAACCAATGTGCCATGTTTTCGCCCTGCTAAACTTCATTCACCTCTAAAAATTCAAGAATGAAAACAATTTACGAAGCGCAAGACTTCCTTTTTGTACTATTGAAGTAATTGTTCAGAAATGAGAGATGTTTCAAAAAACGTAATACTCAATTTTAAACGCGCAATATTTAATATTTTTTGAGGTAAATCACAGCATGGCTGATTAGACTATGAGTTACACTCGGAAAGAATTACAACAGCTGTACAAAATGATCGTATATACGATTGAATAGTGAGTCCGGATGTTTTGGTTTGGGAACAAATGGCCTTGAGAACAGAAACAAGTCATGACTGATATATCTCAAGTAAGCTAGACAAAGCGGATTTCCCGAACTCTTATCAACAATATCTTGTCCTACGCTAGCAATAGTCTTAAACAAAACATGTCGTTAGTACGCTTTGTAATCTATACCATTCTGTTAAGACATACCAGAAGACCTTCCAAGGTCAGGGACTTATTTAAGGAGCAGAATTTAAAAAATTTAACAGAAATTATTCAGAATCTGTTCGCGAGTGTGAGCTTGTTCATGACTGTGAATACAAAAGAGTTGAGTACTGATGATGAAACCGTAATTCCAACCAACATAGGGGGGATTTTTAGTACGTGCTCGTTTTAGATACCAAATATCGATCAATAAACCAAGTAAAAGGAGCCGGGATTCGAAAATAAATGTCATCCCAAAGAGGCATTAGAAAGTTCGATTTTTCGGAAATTGTTCAGGAATGTACGATTTATAGGTTTACGTGTAAAATTATTAGACTAAAGCTGTAAGATCATTTACGGAAAAAAAGAAAAATTGATGTTTGATTTCCAAGGTCGAGAAAACATATATGCTTTGATTCAAAAGCAAATTAAGAAAACCTTATTCTTTTGGCTGGATTATTTTTCTTTGGCTGACTGTCGATTCTGCTGATAAAGCATTTCGCACTTGACGAACACGTGTTTTAAGTACATATCAAAACATTGTGATCATCTAAAGAAAATCTCGAAAAACTTTACAAGATCGAATTTAATTTAAGTAATAAGTATATACGTTGAAAATCAAACGACGGAATATCGCTTAGTTTGGTTTGTTTTATTCTACCTATCTCTACCAATGCTAAAGTAAGGGCTAAATTAAGCGCTAAGTTATTGAGTGCGACAGACTAATGGCCTTTTGGCGGGTATTCCGAGGCTGACAAATAATTACATGCGTATCAAAATAATGGATTTATTAATGAGTAATAATAATTTAGCAAAGTAATTTTTGATTTAGGAATAGACTTACCTCATTGCCACGTTACTCCCATCGATGACGATAGGTCTAAAGGTATTCGGATCAGTGCTAACAACAGGAGGCGATACGAGCGGTCGTTCCAACGATGATCCTTCTTCGATCTGCTTTGCTGAATTTTGTGCCTTAACTAATTCCAATAAAAGTTTATTATTGTCAGCTTCAGGCCCTAATTTTGATAAGGCACAGGATACCTCGGATTCTGAGTATCTTAACTTTCGAGCAAACTCTCTTAAAGACTCTCCAACGATCAAATTCGGTGGTTCAAGTTCTTGATCGGTGCGAGTTTGACGAGTTTGGGATTCCGTAATAGCATCTTGTGAACGCACCACATGTTCTGTCGAAGTTCTATCTGATACTTCTTCTATACCTGTATTCGTTGTTTCCTTAGTACAATGTTCTTTTTCCTCTTCAATACTTATTGATTTTATACTAATTTTAGAGTCTTTAAGTTCATCACTTCGACTAGCAAAAGTAGATTCCTTGGAAGGTTTTACAACCTTTGGCTTCGTCGTTTCTCTTCTCTTCCAAACTACTTCTGGCTCGAGATCGTTCGCTTTCTCATCTTCTTTCGGGACGTGATTCTCATTAAGGTCTTTCTTAATTGTGCTATCATTATGAATGAGAGATCTCATTTGATCCAAACACGATGAAGCCAACGCAACAGCCATCTTCGACCCGCAAATTTCAAGGAATCCCTCGGAATCCACAGCCAAATAGGCTGACGTCTTTCTCTCTATCTCATCTACAATATTAGTAGACCCTCTTTCCTCGTAAAGGTCGCACACTGGAAAATTAACACGGTACCGGACCTCGGGGCTGCAAACACTGATAATATATTCCTATAAAAACAAAAACAAATATGGTCAACTGCGGGTCGCACGAATCTCATAGTTTAGTACCAATAAACGTGATTATACGCCAAAAACAATCTAAATAAGTAGTTTTGAATAAAACACCTTGGCTTGATCTAAAAGTTCTGGTTTTTCTTCGCAAACTACTCGAATCCACTGTAACGATTCGTATTTTTCTAAGTTCGCCAAGTCCGAGCATACGGATTCTTGTGATGGCAAAAGCTGAAAATCTACGCCAAATAATTGTTTGACACGACTCTCCAGAAGAGATTTCAAGTCTCGGGTGTTTGTCTTTAGTACAAACTCCTTGGAAGACGGACTGATGATCTCTTGGAGAACCATTTTGTATTTAGTACATAGAACGTGCTAGTTAACTCATTGTCATGCATAGGATTCAAAGGTCTGATCTTAGAGTGCATACCAACACAATATACAGAGTATGGCCCACGTATCATGGAGGGTGCGGTGTGCTCATCTTAGTGACGTCATTCATAGTATGATTTCCCGTCAACATATTGTACGAAAAGAACAATGGAAATATAATCGATTATAATTACATGACAAAATAAGGCACCTCATAAGAACTCTAAGCTCTGTTTAAACTATCAATGTTTATTTGATTTCGAAAGAATTCGATTTTTTTCTGATCTTCTTGTAGCTCCGGAAGCACGTCGGTGTTTTAGACACATGCCAATCATTCTCACGACCCATATAAGGGTTAAGGGCAAATATTTTCAAATCGTCAGCATCATTGGGCTAAAAAAATTATTTAGACTGTATAACCTGCTGTAAAACACACTTATTTCATGTAACATTAGCGACTATGGATTACAAATCCCGCTAGAATTTTCCGAAGAGCTTGCTATTTAGATTTAGAAGTCTTAGTTAAGCGACCACTTCACATCCCATCCTCGAATCGACATGAATTTCCTTTTTAGCAGTTCAGTGGAAGTAATCAATAAGTTTGTTCTTGTTTCCAAGAAGGGATATGCAGTCGATCCTTCAGCATAGGAAGTTTTAGTTCTTGTTTTCATTTGAGGCGGTTTTCTGATACCAAAAAAATTCGGACATCGAAGAATTTCAAAAACTATACTCTGGTATTTAATAATTGTGTGGAAAGAAGGAACTGAAAGAATGATTTTTGTGTCGTGTTAACGCAATTAGGAAATCTGCTTAGTAGATTAATGGTAAGAGAATCTTGAAATTGAGAGAGTATATCGCTTATTAATTATGATAAAGCAACCACAACACGATATTGCTACTTGATTGATTACCAGTAATACTGAATCGGGCATTTTAATTGTTCAAGAGTATATATGCTGTTTAACAAATTAAGCAATTAATTTTGTGCCGAATGGCAACCATTTTTACGAAGCAAAAATTCCCAGAATAAACAACACAAACCTATCTAAACACACCGATAACTACTTAAAACATGTGCAAACAAATCAAATAGTTGAAGAATTATTTGGTGGCGATGTTAAAACTCCCCGGACATTTTTCCGTTGAAGAGACTACTCGTTTGTACAAGTAAAAAAAAAGAGTAAAAATCGGTAACCGGAAACTCGGTTGAAAAAATATTGTTTATATATTGACGAGTGCGACTGATTTTAAATTGTTTCATCTGTAATTTTACTTACTTTAAGCCAATCTTTCTAGATAGTTATTTAGAAGAAACTACGGATAAGGCTTTGCTTTAATCATGATTATTGTTCCACTAACTCACTGGAATGATGTTTCAATAGTCTTGTGACCGATTCCATCTCACGTGAGCGGACGTATCAAGGCGTTTTAGGATTCTTTTATTCATACAAATCTTTGTTTACGCTCGAAGAGAGCTGTTCTAATTCACTGTTTTCTCTTCTGGCCACGTAACTGTTGTTTATTGAAAGGTAGGCGTAGTAAAAGATTAAGCCAACGACATTTTGAATTTGTAAAGGCATGGCCGGAAAAGCTGAAGGTGACTCGAATACAGTACCTTAACACAAAATAACCATTAATTTATTATCTGTATAAACATAAAAATTCAAATGAAGTTTTAGAGCACATTAAATCAAGTGTTTTCAAGAACTGATCGGTTAGCAAATAGACCGTTGCCTAGAGGCGGAATCTCAAGAATCTCTTCGACAAAAGCAACTTTTAGAAACCATATCATCTTCCCCCACGGAAATTTGAACCCCCCTCCCCCCTCTCCCCTCCCCAATTAAATATCGATTCACGTGAAATACAAATGCATAGATTCGATTTTTATTACCGTTATCAAGTTATCGTTGTGATTTTTTGCAGTGCACCTCCCCCCTCCCCCCCCCCCCCCCCCCCCCCCCCCCCCCGCTCCCCCTCCAAAGATTTTCAGCTTCCGCCGCCCCTGTATTACTATTTCTCTGGCAAGGAAATATACTTTTGGCCCAGCATGCAAGAAACGAGCCAAAAACAATGTTTACAAATGCTCACCGGAGAATAACACTCGTTCAAAGGAAACTCGACATGCTGAAACGCACAATACATTTTTTAACTAATTCACCAGTGAAGCAATTCATTCAAAGTTTCCATGTTAGATCTTGCTGGACCATGGCGGGACCTACAATTCTACTCTTATAGTATTTTTACTATCATTTGTTTTATATTTTTGTCTTTTTCGGTTTTTGTGTTTAACTGCCCATTCAGCTACAGTTGTTAGTCCATAATGATCTCTGTTTAATTTACGCCGGATGATTCTCACCAAGAAAATATGCTCATATTCTTTTGTTCGTTCTCAGTTTGACCCGCTTTCAGTTACTATCTTACACACACTTTACACTTACATTCAATATTCTACGCGAAAGAATCACATAAAACAAACTCAACTCACAAACCGTGGGACGGGTTCACACGCGGGTTGGATGATCAGTGAGAAAAAATACCGGATACAGGCAAAGCTATAGAGTTCCAAATTTATCACATCCGGCTGTGCCATGGCCGTTAATGCCCTCGTTTTTTGAAACGTGTAAAAAAAAATCTGCAACTCGATCTTTAGCTGGGGCTCATCGTGCTTAAACTTTCTATTCCGTTTTCTGCTGGGTTAACAAGTTAAAACTGAATTAGCGCGTTTGAAGCGGAAGACGATTGATGATGACTGAATTAGAAAACTGCGACCTGATTCTAAACTGATACTCAACCATCTCGCTAATATACTTTCTTTTCGTGACACAAATTACAGGCTGTAAAAATGAACGACCGTTTATACTCAGCGTCATCAGCGATAAAAAAATCAATATTTACACCACACACTCTCGTATTACTTAATTTCCTGTTTTGCTTGTAGACGGATTCATGGAGAACCAGGTTTCTCAGTAAGTTTCCGGAAATATTGCAGCATTGCAGTGTTGGTAGCATTCTAGTTTTAAACTAGTTCCAGTTATTTGTTCATAATTCATAGGCAATAAAATGAATTGAAAATGAGTTGATTACCTCCAAGTTATAGATTGATGAGAAATTTTCAAACAAAGGAACTTCCTACTGGGAAAAAACCTTTAAGAAAAGGTGTGGCCTTTTCCATTTAGGTGATAAGTTAAAGACGCTAATAACCCGGCCGTGATAATTGCTGGGGTTGATAGACTGCATCTGTACAGTACGTAACAGATTGTTAGTGACCGAAAGTTAAAATGTACAAAGAAAATCTAAAACGAAGGCACGTGGGATCATTTCAAATGACTGTGGTTGACTCGTTTGGTAGACCGGAGAAGAAGTGAAAAAATCTTACTTACTTACAAAATGATAAAAGAATTGCATCAACTCAGAGACTGTAGCGGTATCTGAAATCGGTGACTTGCAATGTATTATCTGGATTATCTGAAGACCATTTTATAGAGCAATGGAAAAATATACAAGACATGTAAGACTGGTAAATGACTGGAATACCTGAGGACTACAGACGCGTGAAGCGATCACTGACCTTAGTAATTGTTCTCGGATTCAAGTACCGGCCAACCGAACATAGAACACGTGCTGGTGGGATACGCTCCACGATCAAGTAACTCTTGCAAGACTCTTTGGCTTCTTACAAACGTAATGCAATACCAGCGGATATTGCAAGATGTTTAGAGATATATGGCATCCGTTCGACCTCTTTGGTTCCCACGATTTGGAATTGGCTTGTTCACTGAAGAAGTTCTGTCCAAGCTGTTGGGTTATCAGAGAGAACTAACAGCCCAGCAGTCGACGATGGAAACTCAAAGAAGCTCATCAAACGTGATATTATATAAATCTTATCATGAAATAATAGAGTGGGAAATAATTCGCAGGAGAGTAGGCCGGGAGAGTAAGTCGGGAAAGCAAGGACTAAGCGACTCGGACAGTGAAGGAATGCAAAACCGACGATTTTTTAGCGCTTAGCATTTTTCTTCAAAAAATGGTCGAATAAGGAAGTTTACTATTTTGGATGGAGGTAATATCGACGAATTTTGATCACTTCAGATAATTCTGAACACAACTGAGCAATCTAAAAAGTGTGTTTTTTTAAAAGTTTTCCTATTTTCATAATTTTAGATGGTAGAAATGGAGAGGTTTTTAACAAGTTAGACAGTACGTTCGCAATATGTCGTCTATCCAACTAAGCCTCTACTATTCAGTATCATTCAAAAGGAGAGGTCTTCCCACAACTTAGCTATGGTTGTAACATGCCGACAGGTGTTGTTAGTCTGAGAAGCAAGGGTTGCTTACCGGTACTTTAAGGCTTTTTCTAAGTTAATTTTTTCCCCTCCCCAAAAATCAACTTCGATATAAGTAGCTTATCAAGTGTTGCAAATTAGATTTTTTTTCTTCTTAAATTGAGTTTTTACAAGAGAATATGAAGTACTTAATATTCTCTTGGTTTTTATTATTGATCGTTTGCAATTGAAGTAGATTCATATGCTGGAAATGGAGAGATTTTTCGCACGGTCCCACTGATTATACACGTGTCCTCAGTCTACTTATAAAATATCGAGGGAAAAAAGAGATTTTCCCACATTTTAGACTGTTTTCAATCTAAAGATAGTTTGATGTCACAATGAAAAACGTTTCAAATAATTTTCTAGAACGGTAACCAAAACTGACACGTTTTCTCAGATTAATCAGTTTAGGTGGTCAACTAAAATGAAGAAATGAAGAGGTTTAGCTCTTATTGAGGCATAAACAACAGTCATAATAGGTGAAAGATAGTGATATTCCTGCTGTAAAGCATCTCTTAACCTGCCATTTGCCTCCATTAATAATGATCTTCTCTATAATTAATACGATAAATTGATTAACCCTAATCCGTCAAACTGTCTAGGAGATTTCACATCGAGGAAAGGCGTGAATGTGTAATGTGTATTTCCCCGATAGAGATTATTACTTTCAATCATTCTGATTTCACCCGGAAATCAGGTCAAAATTCTTGGAATCTCAAAAGTCATCTCTGGTAGCTCAATGTAGCCGGCTGTTTGTAAGAACGATGGAGTCAGTCAGTATTAAATCCCTGAGGAGACTGAGAAGCTTCCGACTGCAGAAGGGGTCGGCCATTGATTGATAAGATCCTTATCAATAATATTAGAACATTTGAGCTGCACTTTTCATCTTTCAACAACTTTATTATGAATCTTTTGTTTGACTATTTTGGCTTTAGCCAACTTGTCTCAACGTTCTTCGCATGTGTTACATCAGATGCAAACACGTTCATTATACACTGTCCTTTAAAAGACATTCTTATGATATTACTAAACGAGGAAGACAAACGGATTGAAAACGTATTTAGCTTAATTCATGCAGCATGAAAAAGAAAGCAGAAAAAACATTATCGATGCTAGGATAAAATCCAAACTAGACATGGTGAATCAAATCTGCAGAAAAACGCTAATAACGAGAGAGAGAGAGAAAGAAAGAGAGAGACACTTATAACTTGCATCTAATCTGTACTAGGGTATCACTATTATCGAACCAGAAACATTTTGGCAGAAATCCAGTCCCAATGATGCGCTTTGAAGAAATCCCGAGCTGGTCATCCCATTTTATCACAATCCCAACGATCATATCCTGGATATCTTATTTTCAAATTCTCAGGGATATTAATCTTTGTGCACAAAGAAATCTCAGTGTCTTACTCTACTTACTAAAGCCGATACAGTAAACTGATCAACTACAGCACATACAGAAAACATCAATTATTTCGGAGAGTATGCAGTTCTGCACTAAGCAGATGCAATACCGGTTTATTACCGAAATATCATTTGGTTTTTACAAAGGACTAAGCTTTTCCTTCCGTTTCACAGCTTGGCTTGCCGATATCATCAAAGCACCAGGTACTGATTGCTCCATCTCATTCGCAGACGGAGATACTTGAAAATCAATAGAATTTCTGGTTGGTATAAATCTTTATGAAAACAGATTGCACAATGTTATCCTTCCAGACAGACAAGACTTTCAAAGAGTATTCATACAAAAATAGCAAAGTCATTCTCGTCCTTTTAATTTAGTTTCCAACTGTGCTCCTACTTTAGAAGGTCTAAAATTAAAACGAGCAATTGGCAACAGGCGCCCCAAAACACTATCTGTCATCATCTCGCGGTTCGTGTTCTGTTGGGTCGGTCAAATTGAGGATGAGCTGGACTCACTTCCTACTTGTGCAAGAACGACAGGGAACATTTCATCGCTGCCAGTTGTTCCTAAATTGATCTACCTTGACCTTTAGTTTTTTTTAGTTTTTTTATGTCAACAGAAAGACAGTGGGTATTGTGATTGTACTCAGAGCAGTGTAAGCCGGGTTTCCTTTCTCAGATCATAGTTTTAATTTATTAATTTTTCTTATATTTTTGCTAAAATTTTCGGTCCATGCAGCTAGCACGAGCTGTTAAGGAACGAGTGGCTGATTGATACCGTTTTCCTTTAAGTCAGTATAACATTATAGGTTAGAGCTTTATTTGGGGGGATAGACCTAAATGCATATTACGAGTATGACTCAGATCATCTTGCTAATGAGGGATGAGGGGTGGGGCAGTTATTGACATACATATATATTCTATAATGATGGGTTTACAGCTTTATTGTTAGGAAAACCTAAATGTCCCTTACGTAAACCTTGAGGAAACAAACAGTTCAGTTTGATTTATGACGATGACTCATCATGGCTGTAATGAGGATTGATGGGTGGAGTAGTGACTAGTGGCAGTGCTTTCATACACCCTTTAGTTCTTGGCTTTAAATGCTCTGTGCATTAATATTGAGGGTCGACTGAAGACAATTGATTCTTTTTGATATAGCGCACGAACGAATGTTGGCAATGAGGGGAGGGGAGGGTGGTTACCGGGACCCCATCAAGTAAACTTTAAAACAAGACAAAAGTACAAAAGTCTGTGAACGACAATACTTTACTTATTATCGTTTTTCAGATCCTTGTGTCGTTAGGCAGAGGACTAGATAACCTAAACACACTAGACTTCACAAACAAATATTTGAAATTATTTTCGGGATGTTGGGATTCCTGTGGTCAAACGTATTCAACTAATCAAAGGAAATCCTAGATGAGAGTATGAAGTAAACGAGACAATTAAACTAGTAAAAGCTGTTATCGAGTTGATGGCTGATCAGAGAGATTATTGATAAGGGCCGTATTGTATCCTCTCTGATCACAGGGTGACCAAACCACTGCTCTACTTGTCTGCAAAGATGACGTAATCGTTTAAGCTGACCAGCATTAAACAAGATGTTAGGAATATGCGTGAGAATGTTGTGTACTGACAAGTGGACAGCGCTGAAGGGCAGGTTTATTCGCTTGTTTGTACGGACTATGCACAGTGGTAGGTGATGGCGATGATAAGTACAATGAATATCTTCTAGACAATGATCACGGCATACACGCCCTAGCTACAGATATCAAATTAGCAAGTGTTTTAGGACAGTACACCTTCAGGTTAACCGCAGAGACAATAAGGTTGTAACGGGTTATCGATGCTTTTGATTAAACCTGCTAGATGGCAAATACAACGTCTATCGTTGACAAACATTGACCAGATGAGGGCAAATAAACGATCATGAAAAAAGGTCCCAAAATGTTTTTTTTTTCCTAATTGTGAAGCTATAAAATCACTATTGTATCTTTTGGAAAGTTAATCAAAGAAGGTGTAAATACGATTCAGATGACGAAGGAAGTAAAGAGAATGATCTCTTTGCATAAACTAAACCACAACATCTGGGTGCGGATCGAACAAGCCACTTTACTTGCTCAGGCATATTCTTTGACATTTTGAGGATAATGAGCCTCAAAGCTGCTGAAAAGCCTTATATTTATTCGTACTTCCAATACATTCAGCACATACAAATACCATTGATTGACTGAAAAACTAAGAAAAGTAAATTTGTTTAATTCAGTATTACAGCATTTGGAAAAACGAGCAACAATCACTAATCTTTTATCCGATTCTGATGCCGTAAAAAACGTGTTGAAAAAAAAGATAAAGAAAAAGTCAGAACCAAACCAAAACTGTGCAACGATTTTAAATACCTTTTGACATTCTATCAAGAAATTAATTGTTATTATTAAGCCTTTTTTTATGAAACCGTGGCGACAACGTTAATTTTCCGCCTCAAAGTTTTAACGTCTATAATTAATTAAGCAAGTAGCATTGATATTAAGTGTATAAAGTGTTTGACATTTTTTACCTCATACGACATAGAGCTGTTTTTAAATTTATGAACAATATTTAGAAGCAGTCACTGACAAAACTTCTTTTTAAACGTGTTAGTGGATTTTGTTGTTCTTTGAGCTCAGCTATGGTGTTTTTCCACTTTAGATTCGACTCGAAGCAAAAAAGTACAAAAATTGATGAAATGTTCAATGAACCTTACCGGATTTCACTACATAAACACTGCTTCCTGGAGAACTTTTCTTGCGAAGTGTTAGTTTATCCGTAAGGAGTTGTAGGACTTAAAAGACTCCACGTCAGACTCAAAAACACTGTGTTCTTTGCGGGTTCCCTCTCATAAACACAGCAAAACAAACCAAAAATTTCAATAAACAGCTTTTATTTTCATTCTTCTATGATTGGATCATTTCTATTTTGAGGTTAGATTCTGTGGTTAAGAACAAAGAGACTTTGTGCAAACGCCTGTTTTGATAGAATGCAAATCACTTTACTTCCGGTTGCGGTGGGAAGTCATTTCCGGGAGTAATCCTTTACATTCATTGTGAGGTAGACAGACTTCAGAAGCAATTTGGTAAGACTTAACACAGGAATCCCAATAGCAAGCTTTTGATGTATACTGTACCACAAAAAGTTCAAGCATTATAGGCTTGTAACCCGGCAATCCAAAAATTAATTTATTTAATCAATTTTTTTAGCTGCATGAAATTATGAAACTTTCAAACTTTTAAACACAGTTATGTTCTTCGAACCTGACAGGAGACTGCTGCAGTGCATGATTACAGTGACTCATTTACACGGACTCACGTCACGAGTCATCGTCACCATAGTCTCCCTCGTGACTTGATATCGGCCTTGGGGTGCCTTGCTTTGGAAGTCTTGGAAACCGCTGTTCCATTGAACGCTTCAAGTCTCTACTATTCATCATTGTTAACTGCCAGTAGCTCATTCCTCCACTGCAGTCGTCCAGCAGGTCTTTGATCGTGCTCTTCTGTTCCAATAAACACTTCAAGTCTCTACTATTGATCATTGTCAACTCCCACTAGCTCAGTTCTCCACTGTAGTCGTCCAGGTCCTTGATCGTGCTCTTCTGTTCCAATAAACACTTCAAGTCTCTACTATTTACCATTGTCATCCCCCAGTAGCTCCTCCACTCTCGTCCAATTCGTTTTGATGTTATTATTATTAATATTATTAATATTATTAATATTATTAATATTATTAATATTATTAATATTATTAATATTATTAATATTATTGATATTATTAATATTATTAATATTATTAATATTATTAATATTATTAATATTATTAATATTATTAATATTATTAATATTATTAATATTATTAATATTATTTTTAATGAGTATGTGAGCAAAGTTGTTTGTTGTTTCTATTCTGTGTGCTTTAAAAAGTCCTCATATTCGTACAATGCTTTGCAGAATAATATAATCATACTTTAATACTTATTGATTAATTGATTGATTGATTGCAATCGATTGATTGATTAATGAACTATTTATTTTTAGAAAGATATAACTAGCTAAAAACAAGTGTGAGCTGCGTCGGTGTTTCTAATGAAACAGTAATGATGAAAAGGTAAATTATACACCGTGAAAAGATGAAAAAACTTACTGACGTTTCGGACGCTAGTCCTTCGTCGGAGTAAAAGAGAAAGAGGTGGTAGAAAGGAGTGTATATATGATAGAATAAGACAAAAGAAACCAATGAGAGCAAGGTAGGCAAGGAAACAAAAACAAACAATCAAAAGACAAAAGGAAAGGTTAGTTGAAAATAAAGCGTTCATTAATCCCGTTGGGAAGAGTGCCCAATAGGTGAATAAGCCGCATTTCTTTGGTCTTGCGACAATCATTGTTGCCGTTAAGCAAAGAAAGACCGAAAACAATGAAGTCAGAAAGAGAATGGTTAGCTAGATTAAAATGGCGGGAAACTGGTTTGGTGGGATCGTTATTACGAATTGGTTTCTTTTGTCTTATTCTATCATATATACACTCCTTTCTACCACTTCTTTCTCTTTTACTCCGACGAAGGACTAGCGTCCGAAACGTCAGTAAGTTTTTTCATCTTTTCACGGTGTATAATTTACCTTTTCATCATTACTATTTATTTTTAGATTATTCGACAAAGAACTATCTTCATTTGACATGATGAAAGGGGATGACTAAAGTAATATGTTTTAGTCGTGTTAGCTAATATGTCGAATTCTAGATATTTGACACAATATGTTATACGAGCTCATACGAGTTCATTTGCCCAACGACAGAAAAAGTGTTTGGTCAAAGAGGGATCTAGAAAGTAATTATGTATTCTTCATGAATCAATTGTTCGTACATTTCTTATGTTTCTACTTTTCATGAAAAGCAGTTCGTTCGACAAAATGAAAAATCAAAGATTTGCTCTCAAAAGTTTTAATATTTCTATGAGTATTTTTTTTAAATGATCAATGAAATATGAAAGTCAGTACACATTGCAAAAAATATTCGCCCTTTATTTAGCTTATAAATTTTCACGAAAGTTTTTTAAACCAACGGTTGTGTGCTTTTATACCTCCGTCCAAGAAAAAGCAATTTCGTTTACCTTTCGTTTACCTTTCGTTTACTATCGGCAAACTAAAAAAGACTTTCCTTCGATAGTTTTAATATTTCTATAGGTAATATATTTAAATACTAAATGAAATAAAAAAGGAATATATATTTTCAATGATAAATCAATCTCGGTTGTTCAGTTTTCAAGGTTAACTGCCAGTGAATGTAAAATTTATTTTTCGAAAACTTTTGGTTGTTCGTGACTTCCATATCTTTTTCATGCATGTAAACAAATGAAACCTGGTAAAATGGAATCTCAAAATCTAAGCTTAGTTTATAAGCTTCCCGAAGAATAGTTAAACCGCCTTATATGAAAGGAATATATAATATTCTAATGAATAACGCATGATAAGAAAATTATATTTTAGCTGATACATTTGGTTTTGTAATTCAGGACCTCGCAAATTTTGAGTACTACTTAATCTCAATAATTGCCAGCAACTTTTCTCTCTGTTTCTACGAGGCATTTATTTTCTTATTTTCATCGGTCAGCCATGGAAAACTTTGTCACTGGAGAATTTTTCATAAAGAAGAAAGACTAGCCCTTGGGTGGTGGGTGTGTAGTAACGTCGAACACAATTAAAACTCGTGCAAAAGAAACTATGTAGTGCATTTCAATTTGATTTTTTCATTTCACGGTTTTCATTTTGGGAGACCTGATTATCTTCATTTCGAATAAGAAAATAATAGAATATTTTACCAAAGATATATTCTAGTACTTCAGTTTTATCTAAACTGAGCTCCCTTTGCCCATTGGGAGCTTCGCTTTTTGGCAATACGTTATTTATCATAATTTAGATATCTTATGCATTCAGGTATCATAACGTTTGTGACGCGCACTGATCAAATACTTGTTAACATGCTTATTTGCTGGTTAAGGAATAATAAAAATTTCATTCAGTTATTTAAGGTTTTTGATGTAGGGGTTGATTGCGCATACAAGCATTTAAGTTATAAGTCGTAAAATATTTTTTTAAATATTTAACTCAGGTCTAGGACAGACGGCGAATTCGATGTTTCCGCCTCGTTTTTTTTTTGAAAAAAAAAGAATGACGCACCATACATGATCGATTCATTCATTCATTACCAGATTATATGGAAGGTTTGTATGTCATAGAATCACCTCTCCATTACCAGAAACCATTCATTACAACGTTCAGATACGGCTTCGGCCGAGCTTCCTGATTAGTCACTGGATGTAGCGTGGCGAAACAGACTCCCATGGCAGAACTGACCTAATAACTCTTAGCCAATAGATGACGTGCTTTTATCCGCCAATCAGAATGCATGGTGTAACCGACTCAGTTGAATATCCTCCCTTGGGGGAAGGGACACATAGTTGAGACCACGTTGACCATGTTTTTATCTTCCAGTTGAGTGCTTATATGTGTCCTATAAATTATATGTTTACTATAAAGACATTTTGCAGCGATCACCTCACATAACTTACCCTGCGAGCAGAGTCTCCTTAAAATCAAGGTTATATAAACTAAAATCCAAATATAATGTTCCTATCTCGATAAAGAACCGTTTCGGACTGCCGGCCATTTAGTGTTTTGATTTACGTGACCGGCAGTTGATTACTCTATGACCAAGAATATCCAAGTGCCATGAAAAGGAGCTTAAGTAAATAGTATGCCTTATCGAGATCGGGCTAGATATTAGGTTTGGATTTTGGTTTATATAACGTAACCTTGATTTTTATAAAAAATAAACTCACTTAGCATTTGAGTTATGTGACCGGCTGCGGACATTTAGACACTTCGTATATTTTTTATTTTGAGCCTTTTGAGTCTTCGCTCTAACTTCGCTCTCTTCGAAATACCTCAGACATTGTGAGTAAATCTAAGGTCGTAAAAAAAAACAATACAGTAATTACCTATATATTTTTTAGTTATTTAAAGTAAAAGGTTTCAATTTGTCTCGAGTAGTTTTTACGAAGTTTATATATCTACAGAGATATACAGACTTCAAGCAATTGGTGACTTTGAACGGCAATATGTAAAGTAGAACGAAACCAAAAAACACAAATAAATTTACGCTACCTCCCCGACGGGCTTATCTGTTCAGGTCGGTTCTGCCACACAGATATTTGAAGCCATTTTTATGCCGATTCTGTCGAGTGTTTCGATTGGCCATTTCATTTCATCTACGTCATAGGTCAGTTCTGCCATGGAGGTCCGTTTCACCACGGCACAACTGGATAGCGGTGTCGGGGCCGAAATCTCCGGCGTAACCGTAAATGCTTCGCGCTGCCATACTGCGCTTCAGCACTCGATGGCTGGAGGTATGGTCCTATTCAATCAATAAAGAAGAGAAAAATAATTTTGGCCAAACCGTTGAAAGGAAAAGAAACTCCCTGCGAACGTTCCTAACTCTGGTTTACCTGTCCTACACACAAGCCGTCGAATTCTCGTACATTGAAATCAATTAACCGTAACCCTGGTAACAGATCGGTCCATCGTATTACCAATACGAATCGCTGGTCTTGTTTAGGTGTTAAAGTTTGCCATCTAAACTCGCGGTCCCTCAAGAATAGAGATCACTCTTTGCAGAACCACGAGACACGAATCTTAAGACATGGAAGACACATTGACAGAGAGAGCATTGTTTCTCATCCTTGACCAGCAATAGTTAAGCTCAGATATCAAAGACGTCTTTGATTTACCAATCTTTAGACATGCATGACACATGACAGAGAGAACGTTTTTGCATATCCTGAAGTATCAATCATTGAGTTCACATCCACGAGACACTTGTGATTTACCAATATTTAAATAATTATTATTTTACTATTGACATATCTATTATTCACTTGATATGTTGCAAAACATAATACCTTCTTTTAATGTTCTAGCAGCAGTAAGGGGGACTCGCGAAGCGTCCGCATTGCTAAAAATCACATATTGAAAAACACCAGCCCCCCCTGGGGTTTTTGGAGCAGTGACGAGGCCCTACAGGGGGTCTTGCGCGATCCGGCCGCGTCGGGATAAGTCCCTTACTGCTGCTGTGTTTGGGTAACGCAAACGGAGGTAAAATATCTTATAAATATACGATGCACGAATGTAAGAAGTTTGTTTACGACTTCTGTGTAAAGTGCTTGGAACCTAAGTTTGTACCTACTAAGCCAAATAAGTATATTTGTTGTGGTAAGAAGATGCAAATAGAAGACGACACGTCAGCACAGTGTTACGAGTGTGGTAAGAATATTCGTAATGCCGTGCCTTGTGCTACCAGGGAACAATATTACTCTAACGGAGGTCGTAAGAAGACCCCATACAAAAGAATAAAATACTTCCGAGACTGGATGAGTCATATCCAAGGTTTACGGCCGGTATATTTGGACGACGAAGTAATGGAAAGGATTATAGACCACTTAGAAGAACCAACCACGCGAAGTCTACGGAAAACGCTGAAAAAATTAAAGCTAGGGAAATATTACAAAGCTATTCCCTATCTTTTGTCTGAAATTACCGGTAGGCATATTCCCGACGTCCCAGACATGCAAAGGGCCGAGTGGTTATTCTGTCGTCTGGATAAGGATATTCCTTATTACCCTGACGTAATCTACGAAATATTCCAGCAAATTGACTCCCGGCACCCGCTGTTAGAATGGATTCCGAGAAGATGAAATGTGCAGCCAAAATCCACCTGCGTGCTTTTCAAAGCAGATGTCTACTGAGCGAGCTTTCTTTGAAGCTCTTCTTTTGCCTCCTGATAGATCTTCCTTCGAGATTCCTCGGAAAGATCTTTCACGATGGTTTTTTTATTGCCCGACTTAAACTCCTCATACTTCTTTTCTTCCGCAAGGATCAAAGAGAACTCTACCTCATCGATCTTTCTGTCCCGCAGGGCCTGGGAGACCAAATCGGCAATGGTGTTAGACTTTGCTCTTGCAAGGGCTATATGTGTGTCGTGCTTGGATATCTTACCCGACAACTGTTTCATAATGCCTGTCGTAACAGCGGATACGATACCGCAAGCTGCTCCTACGCCGGCTAAAGGAACGCCGACGACTATTCCAGGGCCGGTAAGGGAAGTAGCAACACCGGTGCCTGTCAGTGCTACGGATAGAGATCCTGTAGTTATCGCAATTTTATGTAATATGCTCCTGGCTCTGGCATATTTCTTCCTAACCTCCACATAGTGTTTCACTTGACCTTCGAAGTAAGCCAGAATTAAGTTTGCTTTATTCAAGCGGAAGTTCTCAGCGTTCATCTCGTTTGGGCCCTTAGGTATTTCTGGATACAACTGAGGTGCTGATGGTATAACATCCATTATATAATAATGTACGACGCCTTTGGGAACGATATAGAGGAGCAGCCACATCACGACAACAGGGATTATACCAACTTGGATTTCTATAGGAAGATGTTTCCACAATCAGATCCAAATAAATTCAACCGCAGATCTGACGGAATTCACTATGGTGATAAGTTGTTGTACAGCAACGCGGAGATAGAGCCCGGTTGGTCGAATGAATTATTATTTAGTACCAGTACTTATCCGATACCCGCAGTTTCATTTGACAAACGCCTAAGTTTAGACTTAACGTTAGACATGCGGATCTCTAGCAGTAATTCCTTCCCATTAAAAGTGCGAGATATCTTCAAGGAAGTTCCTATAAACCACATCACTGCGAAAGAAGCGCATGAATGGTTAAGTGGACCCAACATGCGTTATTGGCCACAGCAATTGAACTTTGCTGTCTGGTGTGCCACTAGCGGTTGTGGTGTAAGTGCGAACTTGATGAAGAATTCAATATTCATGTTTCACTTCCACTTCACCGTCCGAAGAATATTGCATGAGATGGGTGTTATTACCCTACCAGGCGACAGTGCGTTCGATCCCAGAGATAACAAATACGACTCGCCTGCCTACGATAGACTGTGTAAGGAGTTTGGAGTTGTAGGAAAGGATTTCCGATGTACTGCCGGCTATAACAATGGTCTGGGTCACATCTGGGCTTATTGGGGAATTGGTGGACATAGGCTAAGTGATAAGGAAGTCCATGCATTACGGCTACGATGGAACACGGGTTATCATAAAGTAACTTATGATACTAGCACCTTCTTCGAACCAAATGCCTAAACCTCCAAAGAAGTTAGAGACGGACCTCTGTTCAAAGACGAGGGTGGTAAATATGGTGGAGATAATCCTTTGATCATCCGCATAACCAACGACGAACACATGAAGCAATACTTTAATTTCATGCCCACAGAAGGTAAAGGACTAACCAAAGCCGGTCTTGCCCGTTTGAACCGCAGCATAGAAGCTTATGTGTATTCTATTCTTGGAGCTCAGGTAAATACCCGATCAAGCATAATTGGAAATACCGGCGCCGCAGAAGAGACCAGAGCAGAAGCCTTAATCCTCTTTGAAAGTTCGATTTTGGAGGGCGACATTAGCAAAGACGTACAGCGTTACCAGCTAGCCATACAAAATTCTAAAGCAAGGTTGGACTATGCGGTAGCCCCGGGTTGTTGGTTAATGCCTAGTAATTTATCCATGAATACTGGCTCCGTAGTAGGATACAATAGCAAACTTCAAAAAGCTACTAAGGATATGAAGTTTGGAGTGAATGACGTGAACTCTGACACCCTTAGGAGACACTTAGTTGAACAGCCTAAAAAGATGCATTTAGTCGAACATCCTAAGAAAGCGGTGGCAGAACAGCCTAAGAAGATGGTCAAACAGCCTAAAAAAGAAGAAAAATATGACCATGACTTACTAAAAGCCGGACTGGCAGCCGCGAGTGTTGGTCTGAGTCTTTATATATGGCGATGAACAACCCCTACGTATCCGGAATGGATTGTGTCTATACGACTTACACAGGCGAGAAAAAATACACCCTAGCATCTTGGGTTGATGTCGACGGGATGTCTGTGGACTTGAACTACTCAGGAAAGAAGCTAATCCTTTGTAGTATTTGTATTGGCACGGACAGCCATGCCAACGTCGGCTTTCGTTTCCTGGATGAGAATGGCGTGCTGCAGCCCATGCGTACAAAGACAAACAACAGGGAACCGACGCATTTCTCCGCAGAGCCCAACACCCAAAGCGCCGAGAATCTATCCGTTTGTACTTTTCACATGGTTGCCGATTGCCATGGAAAGGTAAAGCTGCAAATACGCGTAGACGACACTGGAAGCGTTTGCGTAAATAGCATAGAGGATCAAAGGGACACGAAATATAATCATGCGACCATTAGCACTTTAACGGTAATGAGTCTTTAAATATATGAACCCACACGTAAAGGAAGATTGGTTTCTTTATTACCCGGAGGAAAAGGACTACATAAATGATGAATGGCACGATACTGGATTGTGGGTGGAGGTCGGAGGCCTAGGATTAATCATATGCACTGTTAGCATTTCGACGGGGTATTCGTGTAAGGCCGGGTTTAGGCTTGTCGATGAGAATGACCATCCATTGCTGCCTTATAGGACAAAAAATAATACTAGGAACCCAACCCATTTCTCGTATGAGCACTCTCCAACAGGCGCAGAAGATCTAACGCCAGTAACGTTTCACATGATAGCTAATTGTCAATATGCAAAGCTTCAAGTTCGCCCCAGCGGCGCTGTCAACGCTGGTCTCGGCCGCGTTCGAATAAATGCCGCTCCGACCGATGGCCCTTCGGTGGATGCTATTTGGAATAATAAGACCATTTCTACTATGACTGCCATACCCCTACTACCAAATTACCAAGGCGGCGCGAATACTATCTTTACTTATCCCCAGTCGAGGATGCCTCGGACACCCGACGATGATAAGCCTCTAGTAATACATAAGGATAAGCCTACACCTTCATCTTCTTCAAAAGAACCACGCCGATAGCTACGACTAAGATCCAAATGTTATTCCCCACGAACTTTAACAGTTCTCCGCCGGTTCTAAGTACCAAACTAAGAACGCTACCAAGCAGCCCCGGTAAAGAGGCTGCCATCTTTTTACCCAAGTCCGCCAGCCCTTTGCCTGCTGCCTTTACACCTGCGCCCGTAGCTTTAATGGAGCTAAGGATCACACCTACTACGGAGGAAATGGCGACTGCAAATGCAAGTGGAATGCCATATTTCACCAAAGCTCTTTTTATTTTTTCCTTGGTGGTAAGCCCCAATTCTTTTTCCAGCTTTTCCTTTTGTGCCCGTAATTCCGCAACTCTTTCCTGCAGGGTTTCTAATTCCTTTTGAGCAGCCTCCCTTTCCTCTTCAGTACGAGTTTGGTCATTGATTATTTCCTGTTGCCGGTCAACTTGATACTCCAAATCCTCGATAGCTTGCTCACTTTGTCTTAATTGCTCCTCCTTAACGACGATTTCCGAGGTTAACCGTCGCTCTTCAGCTACTGAGGACTCCAGCTCTTCACTCAAGCGCTTAAGTTCTGCATCTTTATGTCCAACATTCTTAACCGCGTTGTCATAGTCCTTCCTCGCAGTTATCATCTCTTTCGTTATCTGTCTAATGCGTTGCTCATAAGCCTGTTTTTCTTGCCCATGAGAATACCCCTTCGATCTCATTTCCTCCATGTATTCCTCCTCCTTTTCATCCATTGCCTGCTTTAGGTATTCGATGTGTTCGGCTGTTGCTTCCAGTTCAGATGTTTTTTCATCTAATTGCCTTGTGAGTTCGTCGAGTTGTTCTTCATATTTACCCACGACTCCCTCCTGCTTGCTTTCTTCTGCGTCGAGTGATTCTAAAGACTGCTGTAGAGAAGCTCTGCTGCCCGACGGCGTACTTGTTAGCTTTTCCTCTACACTTTCCTTAGTAGCCTGTACTTTCGCAAGCTTTTCACGTTCCTCATTCAGATTCTCAGCAATGCGTTCTATTACTCTAGCCATAGTAGGGCCCGTAAGTCCTTTAAGGAATTTCTCCTGTAACCTCGAAGATTCCTTATTAGTCAAAGAACGAATGATGCTTAAGTTGGGTGTACCCAATGCCGTAATTATTTCCTTAGGTAAGCCATTGTTAAGTGCGTTAGCTCTCTTAGTTTGGTAAAAGTCATACCACTTTTCCCTGTCTATATGGCGAATTTGTATTTGACCCTTATTGCCATATTGCAATTCTATGAGTTTCGTATCGACAAAGGGATACCTCCGTACGTCAGTAAGTAGCTTCATGGGGACTGTTTCGCCGATAGCCGCGATTAAAGTCGGGGGAATTTTGGGGTCGGCATAGAAGTTTCCTTTTGCATCGCGGATGACATAAACTTTAGAGTCCTTTCTGTTAAGCCTGCCCATAATCACCTCCCTTCCACGTTCGTCTTCTTCGAATAGTAACTGTGCTTTCTCGGGCAACCAATCGGGTAGTAATTTCATAAGCCTATCGTAGTCATCTGGAGGCTCTCCCATGGATTCATCCATTTCTTGTTGTACTCTTTCCAACCATGCAGCGCTTGGGACTTCAGGGACGGGTCCTAAGTCATCCATTTGCAAATATTCTGGAATAGGTCTGTATGGATTCTTAGACCTGAATTTGTCTCTCAAAGAGCGCATAGCAGCGCGGAGCCTGCTGCCGCCATATCTGCGTCTTAGCTTGTCAAATAGCCCTTCTTGGTCTACGTTGTCATTAGGAAGTAAAGACTCGTATTCTTCGTCATTAATATCTACTTGACCTTCTTTGGTAAGAGGATCAAAATCCGTTCCTTCTACTTCCATTATATATGATAAGCTCAAAGTTAAATCCTAACCTCCTTCCTAAGCAGGTTGGCGGGCTGAAAGCAGAACGCACCTTTCACCGGGTCACCTTTACTCCTTCTAGCGCCAAACCAGGAGAAACCTTGTATGTAGGCGTACCCCGTTTAACGGATAACCTGGTATTGGTTCCTGGAACGTTAGCGTTAAGGTTTGACCTAGCGGTTCAGCCCAGCACTGTGGATGAAAGGTGTTGCGTCAATAACATAGGTCGCAACCTTGTCTCAAAGATGAGAATCAAGTTTGCTGGTGAATCCCTGTTAGACTTAAACAGGTACGATCTTTACACCACATACAAAGATTTGTGGTTGACGGCCTTCGACCGCGCGCAAAGAATAGAACAAGGGATTGGTAGTCTTATCCTGCGTAAGGTTCGCACGCCTGTTAAGACACAGCCCACGGATTCCAGCGGTGAAACCGCAGTAGCAGATGCGAAGCGAATAAAGACGGCTTATGGTAGCAAGTATGTCATCCCGCTGGACTTTGAAGTAATAACAAACCACGGTGTATACTACCCCAGACAGTTAAGTGAACTACAGTTTGAAGTAACCCTAGCCGATACGACCAACATTCTTGGAGAGATGTCCACCGCAATTAGCGGGGCAGTTGATCCTTATTCTATCACCAATTTAGAATTGCAGTATGAGACGGTATACAGCGAAGAGCTAGCTCGAAGTGCGGGTATGGAATACAGCTCTGGCAAGGCATTTCTTTACGATCACGTAGTGATGTACAAAACATTTAGCTTCCTGGACAAGACGGATGAGGTTATCAATCAAAGCATTAACCTCCCACGAAGAAGTCTCACGGGGCTGATGTTGGTGTTTGCCAGACCCTACGAAGCTGGTAAGCGCGACTCCGAGGCCTTTCACAACCCCAACATTACTAACGTGGGCGTAAACATAAATGGCGTTCCAAACAAAGTCTACTCCCAGGGGATAAAACCCGCAGACACGTACAGAGAGGCAATGCGTAAGTTTGACGATCAAATTAGCCCTGAGAAATTCTTTAAGGATAAGTATGCGCTGTGGGTTGATATGCGCACCACCAACGACGAAAGTATGCATGGACAGGGTCTGCGGCTGGTAAATACGCAGGATGGCATAACATTGGAAATCAAACGCACCAAGAACACCAGTGCAGGTGATGCGGACAAGATAAACTGCTACATCTTCGTGGTGTCTGACGCGCAACTGAGCGTGGAAATGAACCAACTAAAGAGTGTTGCATATTAAGGTTAAATATTCCTTAGATATACGATGCTCCGCGTATTTGAAAACAACGATACCGAACTGCAATGCATAGTGCAAGGCGACAAACTGTACTTTAAAGCGAAGTCCGTGGCTTTGGCGTTTGGTTATGAACGCCCAAAAGACGCAATCAAGGTACATGTTCGAGATAAATACAAGAAAAAGCTGAGCGAGCTGCAGGTGGAGGTGAATCGCCTCCCCTCTTATTCACAGCCGCATTCCTTGTACGTAAACGAATCTGGGTTGTATCAGCTGATATTTAGCTCCAAGATGCCAACGGCAGAGGCATTTCAGGATTGGGTCTTTGAGGAAGTCCTCCCGGAGCTGCGTAAAACAGGCAAATATGAAATTGAAAGGCGTTTTGACGGCCCAAACAAATTGGTATTTAAAATAGAAAACGAGTTCGACTTACATAAGAAGGTGGTTGACTACATCCGCAAGTATTACCCCCAAATGCTCATAGCACCCGGTTTAGGTGAAATACAAGATACATCAGATAAACGCATAAAGTGCTGGCAGAAAGGTTACCAACGAGGTCAACCGGACCTGCTCATCTTGAATGCACACGTGCAATACCGTGGCTTCTGCGTCGAGCTGAAGACTCCGAAAGGCAACGGAGTATTATCTGATAGTCAACGCCTGCTATTGGAAAGGTATGCGCAGAATGGTTACAAGGTGCTGATCAGCAACGACTACGACGACATCTGCAGAGCCATCACAAAGTATGCACAAGGAATGCGTTTACCTTGTGCATATTGCTGCAAGCGCTTTAGGAACACAGACACTTTAAAGACGCACTTAAGGATATTCCATAGAATATATGGACAAGGACAAATTCAATGAGCTAAAGTTCATCCAGACACACTGGAAGGATTTGACCATAGGAGAAATCTACGAGGTAAAGAATTACGTCGTCTTCGAAGACATTGACCGTCTGCGTTTGGTGTTAAAGAATAAAAAAAGAACATACACCCTTTGGGCGCCCGATAGGATAAGGTACGCCATTGAAGGGCAGCAGGTTACCCATGTTATGAGTCATGGTAAGAAGGATGGTAGATGGGTATTTGATGTGGTTAATTGGGAGCCTGAGTCTCCTCTTCACTCTTAAGTGCGTCTACCATCGTACGCTGCGCTTTAGGATCCGCCAGGCACCAATGCCCCACGAAGGATCCTTCGAGAAATACCTTGCTGCAATGAAGGCAGGTGTATTTTTTTCTTGGTTTCGGCTTACGAGAGGCAATGCAGTCTGCTGGGGGTTCGCAGGTAATACAGTCCATATATACCTAAGACGATCAGGAATCCTCCAAGGAATGCCATTGCGTGTGCTATCATATATCTAACCAGAATGTTGACATTTAGGTTAAATCTTTGTTAAGTAGGATTGGAATCTATTATGAAATGCCCTGTAGAATGTTGACAATAAGGTTAAATATTTGTTAAGGATACCTGGGAACCACTCTAAGGAGTGTCTCAGGAATGTTGACAATAAGGTTAAATATTTGTTAAGTAGGATAATACCTCTTAAGAAATGTGTCTTAGAATGTTGACAATAAGGTTAAATATTTGTTAAGTAGGATAATACCTCTTATGAAATGCCCTGTAGAATGTTGACAATAAGGTTAAATATTTGTTAAGTAGGATAATACCTCTTATGAAATGCCCTGTAGAATGTTGACAATAAGGTTAAATATTTGTTAAGTAGGATAATACCTCTTATGAAATGCCCTGTAGAATGTTGACAATAAGGTTAAATATTTGTTAAGTAGGATAATACCTCTTATGAAATGCCCTGTAGAATGTTGACAATAAGGTTAAATATTTGTTAAGGATACCATTCCGAATGGTATCTAGGTTAGGCAGTTGAAGATATGTTCTTCTTCTCTGACACAACCACAACGATCACACTCCTGCCTCCAATACTCCCTCTTAGTCCACGGAACGCCTTCGGGGCGTTCAAAAGAGGGGAAAGTACGGACTATCTTCTTATGGTAATCTATGCGATTTCTTAAGTAATTCTCTTTATGCGGGCAGCGACACATCAAATCCGCACATTGGTAACAATCCACTCCTTCTAAGTCATACGCCCCAAAGAGGAGCTTATAACTTACTTCATGCGCTTTCCTGTGCGTTTGAAGACGTTGTCGGCTACTAAGTACCTTATTACAGAAACTACACTGTCTGGTCTGATCACAAACTCCTCTCTTTAAGTGCTGCCGCATTCCTAAAGGGAATTCCTTATTACAGCCCTTGCAAAGTATACAAATGCGCTTATCCTGATGTTGTTGCATCTTTTGAACAGTACTGAATTCCTTACCACAATCCTTACAAACTTTACTTAATTCCTTTGTGCAAACGCCATTGCGGACATGGTATTGTAGTCTTTGCTTGGTGCTGAACTTCTTCTTACACACCGCACAGTTCATTTATACTTAGCAGTACGTTAACCTCTATATAACATCCTTTTTTTAACAAATATTTAACCTAATTGTTAACATTATTAGACACCTTTATTTCGAGGTATGCTATTCCTTAACAAATATTTAACCTAATTGTTAACATTCTAATACGCATCTTTTAGGAATAGTTACCAGTTTAACAAACATTTAACCTAAACGTCAACATTCTTAGGCACCTTTTTTTTTTTTGAAGTAGCGTAGCCTTAACAAATATTTAACCTAAATGTTAACATCCTTAGACACCTTTCTTTTGAGGTATGTCATTCCTAAACAAATATTTAACCTAAATGTTAACATCCTACAGTGGATATCGCATGAAATCCACAACGGACTCTTTTGCCCACGTTGCCATCGTTATCAGCGCACCAAACCTTTCCGCGCGCTTCAGACCACACATTTCATCATACAATTCCTGCACGCGCTCTTTCAAACGGTCTATCTCTTCTCTTTGCATTTCGATGGTGTCTCTCTTATCTTTCATGTCGCCGGCAATCCTCCTTACTGCTTCCACTGGGTCCATCGTATATATAATGTACCCAGAACATATTCCCTGCAATGCTCTGATAGTAGGACCAACCGGCTGTGGTAAAACGCAGTTCGTAGTGGAGCAACTCCTCGGGCCCTTTAGATACCGTTTCGACTACATAGTGCTGCTTTGTCCCACCTACGTGAACAACCGCACCTGGACAGGCGTAGGAGTGAAAGATGACGACTTCTTCGTGGATATTTTAGACCCTAACGAGTTATCCAGCCATTTGAAGTTTTGGCATAAACAATTCCCCAAGGATACTCAGACACTCCTCATACTGGATGACATCGCCTGCAGGGACGACGTAAAAAGACGCACATCCGAGTTGGTGAAGCTTGCCTTCAGCGGCAGGCATGACAATATCAGAGTTTGGTTGCTCTCGCAGCAGCTTACCAGTGTCTCTAAACCCTTTAGGGAAAACATAGGCTCTCTGGTCGTCTTCTACACACCCAGTAAGAGTGATTTGGAAACCATTCTCTCTGACTACGGAGGCGAGATAAGCAAGGAACAGTTACACGAATACATGCGGCATTTAAAAACGCACCAACATTCCAAAATGATCTTCTCTTTGAGGTTTCCGTATTCCATTAACATATATGGATATTGAGCAGCTCTTAGACGAAGTCCCCGTAGATGAAAGTAACCTTAAAGAACAACTTAACATCCTTGTGTCTTCTGGGAAGTGTAAGGAAATGATAGGCAAGGAGTTGACGCATGAGCAAGTTAATAAGTTGTCAGAGGAGGAGGTTAAGAAGTTCCATAAGAGGTACGAAGCCGCCCTTGCAAGCAAAACCACAAACGCCGTCGCAGACTCCGCTATTAAGCTGGCCACTAAACTTCTGGGACTTGCGCTGCCCATAGACGACGTGGAGGCGCTGCGGAAGGACATAAGTGAGGACTATGTCATATCCCAAGAACTTAAGATAACCTGTGGGTGGTTGTCTTTGAAGTGCGGTAAGTTAATGGCAGTCGCATCTTTGGGACTTCACGTGGCTCAACATGTCGACTTGAAGGAGGTATTGGTGTCTTGGAAGGACTACAAGAAAGATAAACAAGTTGAGGAGATCTTTAAGGCAGCACTTGCTGAGGTACCTGATCAAGTCGATGTAAGTCCTTCTGAAGTCATTCACGGGACTTAGTCAAGTCATTCACGGGACTTAGTCAAGTCATCGTCAAGTCATTCACGGGACTTAGTCAAGTCATTGTCAAGTCGTCGTCAAGTCATTATCAAGTCGTCGTCAAGTCATTATCAAGTCGTCGTCAAGTTACTTGTCAAGTCCTTCAAGTCCTTAGATATAAGATGAGTGACACCGAAACAAAGGCGGAGGAAACCCCTCAGCAAATTACCAAGCCCAAAGCTCCGGGCAGAGTCGCTGCGGGGAAGAAGCTCGCGGAGATGAACAGGAAGAACAAAGCAAAGAAGGAAAAGAAGGAAGAGGAAAAAGAAGAGGAATCCTTTATTAATCCTGGATACGTTATCGGAGCATTAGGACTCGCTATAGCAGCAGGCAGCCTCTACTTACAATGGCGGGCTGCTAAACCAAAAGTGGAATTAAAAGCTGTGCACGTAACGCAGGAGCCTAAGAGAAGTAAAATACCCGAGATGGAATAAAACCTCCTCTCCTTGTAATATAATGTCGTCCGCATTAATGAAAACCGTCGAAGATGCAGCTATTATTACTTCTATTGTCGCAGGCATTGGTTGGGTAGGTAAGAAAGTGCTCAAAGAAGACTTTACTGAAGACCCAAGCAAGAGCATTACGGGCTTTGCTAAGATGACTGCTGCAGTAGCAGGTAGCATTGCCCTTAAGGACTACCTACAGAAGGAAAAGTACCTGCCTAGGCCGTGAGCTACGCTCGCGCCCTTATATATGGCAAGCGTATTGGTAGGTGGCGTTATTGCGGCTTTAGCATTCACGGGAGCTAATTATGGTGGTCAATATTTGGATAGATTAGTCAGAGGCGACAAAAGCGATGCTGAAAGGAAAAGACACGATTTGGCGCTGGAAAAGTATCAAAGGGACGTGGCGGCTTGGAATGAAAAAAGACAAGCTTACAGGGATTGGTTGGACAAAAACTACCAAGACAAAATGCAGGCGGATAAGAACTTCGAAAACACGGACTACGCCTTTAAACTTTATGCACAGACGCACCCCGACTTTAGGATTAGCAAGCCACAATTTAAGAATTACTATCAGCCGTCAAAGAAACAAAAGGACAATGAGTTGGTCTTTGTAGGAGTCGCAGGGCTGGCGGGAGGCGCCGCCTTGGCGTATTTAATATAATGATCGTCTTTTTGGAAAGCGATAAGAATGACTTTACCACTTATTTGAATCCCCCCATCAAAGCCCATACGGTTCGGCTGGTCAGTTGCTCTTTGTACAACTCTTGGTATAATTTAATTAATGGCATGATCACCACGCAAAAGAAGCCTAACAGTTTCCAAGGCGTAATGCTCCCAGATGGACATTACACCCCTATCACCCTCGCTAAGGAGCTCGCCAAACACGGTTATACTCTTACCACAGGGTTGCCGCACGAAATGACCCTCAAACATAACATACCTAACGGTTTCTCATTGTCCCTCGGAAAGTTCGAACCATTGGGATCTTTACTTGGAATTCAGCGTAAGTCAATTACCAACACGGTTCCCGTAGGTTGGAAAGTCGCATCCTCTTATGAAGTTTATTGCGATTTAGTCTGCAGTTACAGCAACGGAAATCCCTCCCATCTTATGTCTAAGTTTTCACCCAAAGGTAATCCATTTGACCTGGTAGAATATACGCCCATTTCTTTAAACTATGATTTGCCTTGTGATTTAGTAGAAAGCATAAACATCACCATTAAAGTGGATGGAAAGACGGTGGACTTTAACGGACGTAAGATCAATCTCGTCTTGGAATTCATATAATGGGTCGAACTGAGGACAAACTTAAAATGATTTACTACGGACCCGAAGGCTATTGGAGAGGAGTGGCGGCTATCAAAAAACTCGCAGCCGCAGCCAGGGTATCCGACGAAACGGCTAAGAATTGGTTAAAGAAACAAACTATCTGGCAGGTTATCTTCCCGTGCCTAAGTACATTCCCAGACCCAGCTTTACCGTAAATGCCCCTAACGAAGTTCATCAGGCGGATTTGCTTTTCTTACCACATGACACGGTGAGAAGGAAGACCTATAGATACGCTTTGACCGTAGTTGATATCGCAAGCAGATACAAGGACGCCGAACCCATAACCAGCAAGGATTCTGGGGAAGTCGCAGAAGCCCTAGGTAGGATTTATAAGCGCGTCTTGAAATGGCCAAAGCTGCTGCAAGTAGATGCGGGGACGGAGTTCATGGGCGTGGTTACCAAGACCCTGAAAGACCACGACACCAAAATTAGGAGAGCCGAAGCAGAGTACCACAGAGGCCAGAGCATTGTCGAAAGATTCAATAAAACCCTGGCTGAGCGTCTCTTTGGATATCAGTATTGGAAAGAGCTGGAAGATCCCTCCAAACGCAACAAGGAATGGACACAGAGACTCCCCCAGGTTATTGTGGCTTTGAACAACGAGGCGGCCAGGGCTACGGGAATGAAACCCAAGGACGCCATAAAAAAGAAAGACGTGGAACACAAGTCCTACGTCAGAAGTTCGAGGGCCGTCGGACTAAAGGAAAAAAAGCTACCCCGCAACATAGTGGTCAGATACCTCTATCAGCCGGGGGAACTAGAAGGTGGCAGTAAGAGAGCCACGGATCCTAACTGGTCTTTGGAAACGTATGAGATTTCAAAGTCCGTCACCAAGGAAGGGCAACCCGTGTTGTATTACCTAAATGGCCCAAGTCGTGGATTTGTTAAGGAAGAGTTACTCATAGTTCCTAAAGATTCAAAGTAGTGCAGCACCGCGCGCCCAATTGCACTCTAGGCATGTCAGTCTTACGTTGTCTCTGCAATGCCCGCGTTTGTTATTTATGCGATCCACGGAGAACTGCTGATCGTCATTCGCTAAGAACTTCCATAGTAGCGGTATGTTACATTTGGCACACCGCGCCCCTTTCTTGTAGACGTCGTCCACGCATAGGTCGAACGTCATATTTTTTTCTTTGTCGTGGCGCTTGTAGCGAAGGAGTTTCTTAGCAATGTTTTCTTTGGCTACTTCTTCCGGGGTCTCATCGTACCGCAATTGCGGACCCCAGGCTCTTTTTAACTGTTTGGCATACTCCACACGACTTACGGCGGTGTATATCAAATTGCTCCAACACAGCCGCTGGTCTATGATCCATAAGGAAGTAGTAATAAATTATGCGTTCGGTGTGTATATAATGAAGTAGAGATATAAGAGAAAAATATCATATGCCCTTGGCAGGATTTGAACCCACGTCTTCGGTATTCTAGTCCGATGTGTTAACCACTACACTACAAGGACCAACCACGCTGGTAACGCAGCCAGAATATGAAATGTAGGGTATTCGTGAGGATCCCAGAGCGATATTTTTTCTCTATAGGTAAGTTGAACACCGTAAATGTACGCAGATAATAGACATAGTAAAGTAGTTATAAATTATGCGTTCGGTGTGTATATAATGAAGTAGAGATATAAGAGAAAAATATCATATGCCCTTGGCAGGATTTGAACCCACGTCTTCGGTATTCTAGTCCGATGTGTTAACCACTACACTACAAGGACCAACCACGCTGGTAACGCAGCCAGAATATGAAATGTAGGGTATTCGTGAGGATCCCAGAGCGATATTTTTTCTCTATAGGTAAGTTGAACACCGTAAATGTACGCAGATAATAGACATAGTAAAGTAGTAATAAATTATGCGTTCGGTGTGTATATCTCTATCTCTATGATCCATAAGGTTTCTTTTATGGTAAGCCCCTGCGCGCTGTGGACTGTCATGCAATAACCCAAACGCCAGTCTGGATGGGAGGTAATTCTTTCCACCATTTTCATGGGCACCCAAACCTTATCATGCGTTACTGCGTTTTCCAACCGGGTCTTAGTTCCCGGGACCCAGACGTCTCTTTTCTGCATTCGGGTGTCGTGGGGTTTGTAACAAATGGGCAGCAGATGCCCAGGGAAGCGCTCCTGGTGTATTTTGAGTAAGTCTTTCTGTATGCGGGACTGCGATGCGCGTTTGCTGCTCAGCACCAAATCCTCAGGATGCCAGCTGTATAGGAAGTCCTCGTAGGATTTCGCTCGTACGCGTTTACGCAGTGTTTTGCATTGCTGGGCGTCACTGAGGCCCCTTAATTCCGCTTTCAGATTTCTTACTTGATCCTTGCTGCGGTAGTCGGTGTTAATTTCTTCGCAGTGGTCTACCATTTCTTTTAACCATTCGTGGGGCATCTCTCCGGCTATTGGAGGCGGTTGACACGGATCCCCGGCAAATATCACTTGGGATTTCCCACGGAGGAAGTCTACGAACTCATGTAGTATTTCTAATGGCACGGTGCAAATCTCATCCCAAAGTATCACCGGAGGTATGTCGTGGATGGCTTCCGGTACCCACTTTTGACCATTCCAGCGAAAGAAGCTGTGGTAGGTCTGTGCGTCATAACCCATTTCGCAGAGTTCCCTTTCCAAACGGTGCGTTGGCGTTAACACCTTTATCTTTGGAAAGAGTTCCAAAACACGCGTTGTCTTGCCACTACCTCCGGTACCGTAAAGATAAGAGAAGCGTTGGTAGGAAATGGGGTCTGCAACTGACGGTAATGGCTCTTTCGTGGGCGTAACGGAACCTGAAAGATGTTCGCCGCGATATTCTACGCGTTCTCTCCAAGACTTTATTTCTTCGTCTTTGACGCGCCATTGACCACTTTCTGCGAGCTCACCTTCGGTGTAGAATTCTCGCATCTTCTCCAACACTTCTGGCTTTACGTACAAGGAATCCGTAGCTACGCGCGGGATGTCCTCTTTGTCGAACCGCAGGAGCATCGCGAGGAGGTTAATGTGCGCATATGCGAGCATACTGGCACGCAGGTGATAATATTGCGGCCTGTGGTCTTGGTAATAACATAAAGCATTCCATTTTTGTTCTTTTTGGCCTTCTATGAAGTAGTTCCATTTCTCCACAGACACCATAGTTCCTTGGTCATGTGCCCGCTTTATTAGGAAACTCAATTCGCCTTCGTCCGTTATTAGGCGCCGCTGCATATGCTTTTCTCCCTCCTTTGCGCCCTGCGTAAACTTTCCTATGACCACACGCGCTGTGGGGTTATGCTCCGGTAACCACTTCGTGAAGGAGGAGTGACATAGGATAGCTTCGTGCGCCGTGTATTTCAAGAGCTTACGTTCTTCAAGGAATTTGAGGAGAGGTATGGGAATCCATTCCTTTTCCTGCAGGTGCTTCCCATACCACGCGTAAATTATTGGGTGCAAGCCCTTTGCCAACTTCCAGGTGGTTAATCGTACGAACCCTGTAGCCGGGGCGTCGTAGTGACCGTCTAAGGACACACGAAAGAATTGGGAGTCTGGATGTCCGTAGCGGTCATAATATTCCTTACAATCTCCAAGACCTTTAAACTTGCAGGATAGCAGTGCTTCATATCCAATGAGACATATTCGCCTTCGTCATACTCCATGTTCCATAAACCACCATGGCCGTGTTCTACGCATGCTTTAGAAATATCTCCAAAGGAGGCCGGGGTGGGTTTCCATCCATTCCTTTTCTTCGCGGCTAGGAAGTCCAAACTACGACTGCTAAGGACTTCATCGGAGAAGTCTTCGCCTAAAGTCTCGCATGCGCTTTGAATTCGCTGTTGTTCTACTTCAGGTCGGTAAAGAGTACCATCTTGTGTCATAAATTGACTTCCTTCCGAATCCATTATCCATATGGAGTTTTCATGGATCAATTTATCAATGGAGAGGTTTTATAAACCTTCGTTTCTTTCTTTTTAGGGAACCTTAGTTCACGCCAAGCATGTCCGTTGTGTTGGTAAATGACTATAGGAGCACCTTTACCGCCGTATTTATGTGTTCCGGGGTAAATGAAGCCGTCTGTGATGTCTTTTACGTGTATGCGCCTTCCTAACGCCGTTTCCAACTTCTTAATATTGTTTATGGTAGCTCCTGCTCTGCGGGTAGCATCTTCCCATCTCCTGATGGCTTCTCTTCTATTTAAAGTCAATTTACCACCACGTGAGGAGTCCTCAAAGAACTCTCTTACCAACTTACCAACGCAGTTACCAGGATGTCGCATTGGTTTCAACTTCTTGACGTCAGGTTTCTTGATCTCATACGCGCCGTAAATAACCACGGTGACTGGGTATGCTACTTCGTAGAACATCATGTCTATTCCTTCGAGTGCTCCAGGTCTGGTATCCTTATTCAGAACAAACAGGCTTTGCTTACCAGACGCCCGTATCAGCAGCAGTAAGGGGGACTCGCGGAGCGTCCGCATTGCTAAAAATCACATATCGAAAAACACCAGCCCCCCCTGGGGTTTTGGAGGTAGGTTAAAGGCCCTACAGGGGGTCTTGCGCGATCCGGCCGCAGCGATAAGTCCCTTACTGCTGCTGTGTCGGGTACCGCAAACGGAGGTTAAGATATCTTATAAATATACGATGCATGAATGTAAAAAGTTTGTAAATGGTATGTGTGTGATTTGTCTAACCCCACAAGTTATTGTACCTAAGCCAGAACCTTTTTGGTGCTGTGGTAAGAAAATGCAAATAGAAGACGACACGTCAGCGCAGTGTTACAAGTGTGGTAAGAATATTCGTAATGCCGTGCCTTGTGCTACCAGGGAACAATATTACTCTAACGGAGGCCGTAAAAAGACTCCATACAAAAGAATAAAATACTTCAGGGACTGGATGAGTCATATCCAAGGTTTACATCCGATATATTTAGACGACGAAGTAATGGAAAAAGTCATGGAGGATTTAGAAGAGCCAACCCCACAAAGTCTACGGAAAACGCTGAAAAAATTAAAGCTAGGGAAATATTACAAAGCCATTCCCTATCTTTTGTCTGAAATTACCGGTAATTCTATTCCCGAAGTTTCTGATATGAGCAGAGCCGAGTGGATGTTTTGTCGTTTGAATAAGGATATTCCTTATTATCCTGATGTAATTTACGAAATATTTTACAAAATAAACCCCAACCACCCCCTGTTAGGTTGGATTCCAAGAAAATAAAAATGCAAAACTGGCGTTTAACCAGAAACCCCACTGGGGAATGCATCGCGCAGAACACCAAGCTATCCCCAGTGGGGTTTTTTGCATTTTGGGCTTACGAGGCTTATTTCATCCCGCGCCAGAGGCCCTCTAGTACACACACTTACCCACCCCTCCCACGGTTGCTGTGAGTGGGGGAGGCTTTTTTTTTCACCCACAGCAACCGGTCCAATGTGTCTGCAGCGAGGCTCGAACTCGGGACTTTGAGCCTCCCCAGATTCAAAGTCCACGAACACAAGCGAACGCCAGACACACCGGACGCTTATGTATGTGAAAATTATTATATTTAATTTGCATACAGCTGGCGTTCGATATGCAAATAGAATCCTGTCACGCTCTTTTCAAAACTGATGTCTAAGCGAGTTTTCTTTGAAGCTCTTCTTTTGCCTCCTGGTAGATCTTTTTGCGAGATTCCTCGGTTAAATCTTTGACGACTGTTTTTTATTTCTGATGTCCATCTTTAATTTCTCGTATTTTTCCTCTTCGGCCAGAATAAGCGAGAATTCTACATCGTCTATCTTTCTGTCACGCAAAGCCTTTGAGACAAGGTCAGTAATCGTATTTACTTTAGCCCTTGACAGAGCTATTGTCGTGTCATGCTTGGATATTTTGCTTGACAACTGTTTCATAATACCCGTAGCAACAGCCGAAATGATACCACAAGCTGCCCCAACGCCGGCTAAAGGAACTCCAACAACTATTCCCGGCCCTGTAAGCGAAGTAGCAACGCCAGTGCCTGTTAATGCTACGGACATGGATCCTGTAGTTATCGCAATTTATGTAGCGTACTTCGGGCTCTGACGTATTTCTTTCTAACGTTTTCGTAGTGTTTTGTTGTCCTTCCAAGGTAAGCCAGAATTAAGTTCGCTTTATTCAAGCGGAAGTTTTCAGCGTTTAATTCGTTAGGAACATTTGGATACAACTGAGGTGCTGATGGTATAACATCCATTATATATACTAATGTACGACGCTTTTGGGAATGATATTGAGGAGCAGCCACATCACGACAACCGGGATTATGCTAACTGGAGAGCATTTAGGAAGATGTTTCCACATGCAGACGCCAGTAAGTTCGAGCGTAGATCTGACGGGATTTACTATGGCGATGAAATGTTGTACAGCAACGCAGACTTAGCTCCTAAGCATCCGAAGATCTTACCACCGGGTTATGTTGAACATAGACCTAAACCGAAGGTAACACCCGGTTGGTCAAATGAATTATTATTTACTACTAGTACTTACCCGATACCTGCAGTTTCATTTGACAAACACCCAAGCTTGGACCTAACGTTGAACATGCGAATTTCTAACAGTAATTCCTTCCGACTAAAGGTGCGAGATATCTTCAAAGAAGTTCCTATAAATCACACCACAGCTAAGGAATCTCATGAATGGTTAAGTGGACCAAACATGCGATACTGGCCACAGCAATTGAACTTTGCTGTCTGGTGTGCTACTAGCGGTTGTGGTGTAAGTGCAAACCTGATGAAGAATTCAATGTTCATGTTTCACTTCCACTTCACCGTCCGAAGGATATTGCATGAGATGGGTATTATTGCCCTACCAGGAGACGCTGCGTTTTATCCAAGAGATAATAAATACAGCGTGCCGGCTTATGATAGACTGTGTAAGGAGTTTGGAGTTGTAGGAAAGGATTTTAGATGCACTGCTGGAGCCAACAATGGTCTGGGTCATATTTGGGCTTATTGGGGAATTGGTGGACATAAGTTAAGCGATAGGGAAGTCCATGCATTACGGCTACGATGGAACACGGGTTATCATAAAGTAACTTATGATACCAGCACCTTCTTTGAACCGAATTCCAAAGTTACCAAAGAAGTTAGGGATGGGCCTCTGTTCAAAGACGAGGGTGGTAAATATGGTGGAGCCAATCCATTGATCATTCGCATAACCAACGACGAGCAAACGAAGCAATATCTTAATTTCATACCCACAGAAGGTAAAGGACTAACTAAAGCCGGCCTTGCCCGTTTGAACCGCAGCATAGAAGCTTACGTGTATTCTATTCTTGGAGCCCAAGTAAATACCCGATCAAGCATTATAGGAAATACCGGTGCCGCAGAAGAAAACGCGCGCAGAAGCCCTGATCCTCTTTGAAAGTTCAATAATAGAAGGTGACATTAGCAAAGGCGTACAGCGTTACCAACTAGCCATACAAAATTCTAAAGCAAGGTTGGACTATGCGGTAGCCCCAGGTTGTTGGTTAATGCCCAGTAATTTATCCATGAATGCTGGCTCCGTAGTAGGATACAACAACAAGCTCCAAAAGGCAACTAAGGATATGAAGTTTGGGGTGAATGACGTAAACTCTGACACTTTTAAAGGGACTCCACACTTCGTAGAGAAGCCAAAAAAGTCACACCCCATAGAGAAGCCACACGAAACACCATCAAAAACCGTAAAAAAAGAAGGTTCCTGAGGAATATGACCATAACTTACTAAAAGCCGGACTAGCAGCTGCGAGTGTTGGTTTGAGTCTTTATATATGGCGATGAACAACCCCTACGTATCCGGAGTAGATTGCGTTTACACGACTTACACAGGTGAGAAAAAATACACCCAAGCATCTTGGGTTGATGTCACTGGTATGTCTGTGGACTTGAACTACTCAGGAAAGAAATTGATCCTTTGTAGCATTTGTATTGGCACGAGCAGTCACGCCAACGTCGGCTTTCAGTTCCTGGATGCTAATGGAGTATTGCAGCCTATGCGTGCGAAAACGAACAATAGGGAGCCTGCGCATTTCTCCGCAGAACCCAACCCCGGCAGCGCCGAAAATCTATCGGTTTGGACTTTTCATATGGTCGCTGATTGCCATGGAAAAGTAAAGCTGCAAATACGCGTAGACGACACTGGAAGCGTTTGCGGTAAATAGCATAGAAAATCAAAGAGATACGACTTATAATCACTTAACCATTAGCACTCTTACGGTAATGAGTCTTTAAATATATGAATCCACACACAAAAGAGGATTGGTTTCTCCATTACCTGGAGGAAAAGGAGTATAAGAACGATGGTAATTGGCACGACACTGGATTGTGGGTGGAGGTTGGAGGTCTAGGATTAATCATGTGTACCATTTTGCATTTCGGCGGAGCGTTCGGCTAATGTCGGGTTTAGGATCGTCGATGAGAATGACCGTCCATTACCTGGGCCTGTTACAGGACGAAAAAGTATACTAGGAACCATTTCATTTCTCGCTGAGCCCCCCCCAGTAAAGCAAACAATAAGATTTAACGCAGTACCGTTTCAGGGA